>APFE031053871.1:34343-90243 GCA_000404065.3 Pinus taeda
CTCCCTTTTTCTCTCTTTCTAAAAATATCTAACTTCATTTATTTATTTTATCGATTTCAACTTCTTGTTTAAGATTTGATAATGAAAAGGTTCGATTTTTTATCATTTAAATATATGTTTTAAATAAATGTTTATATTTATTTGCAAATGGATTTTGATATGTTAAAAAAAAATATAAAATATTTTAATATTTATAGGTTAACTTATATTAATACTATTAAATAATTAAAAATAAAATATTTTTTAATTATATTAAAAAGGTTGGATACACCATGCAAATTAAATTAGTTAATGGAGTTTTGTAATTTGCAATTTTTAAATATTTTAAAACTTATTGTATTCAAAAATACATTTTAAACATAAAAAATACATAATTTCATGTGAATCTTTGTAGTTAAAATGAGGTAAAAAAATATCTCATAATTTAACTACTCCAATTTCATATGTAACTGAAAATGCAATTGAAGAAACAACGTACTTTATTTCTAAAAATTCTCATTTGATTTATTTATTTTAACATGTAAGTTTAAATTTAATAATGATAAGCTTCATACTTACATATTAATCATTTTGGAGTTTGCTGGTTTCTTTGGCTTCAGTTTGGAGTTTTTTGTTTCCTTTTTGTTATTTGTTATGGTTTGATTTTCGATGATATCGTCAAGATTTATGTGGAGGGAATTTATTTTTCTCACAGAATATTGGTTGACATATATGGGAGATTTCTACTTTTTCTACTTCAATGAGTATATCTTTATGGAATCATAAAGCCCTCTTGCTTTAAATCTTTTCCATGGAGGAACATGCATCATTTCTAAGTGATACAGTTCATCTTTTCAAGGAAAGAAATGCCCTAATTTTAACTTGATGGATCCCTCCCATCCCTCCACTTTATTAAAAACAAAGCCTCCAGATTGACGTTCATGGGGAAGGATATGGAGTCAACATTCTGGAAGCATTATATCCATTAGCATAAGTTTATGTTACCATCCCACCTTTTTACTCAAGTACATCATAAAATAAGCTCACAAATGTGCTTATCAAAAGGGTGATCAAAAGGGGAAGCATGGGAAATACAAGTAAACATTTTGGGGCTATGGACGCTCACTGGCAGTGGGTCCATGCTTGTATGGAATTAAGGACAACTTAGTTGGGGTACTATTCAGGCTCGCTGGCATCGAAGTGATGTGAGACCATTGATAACGATAAATATATGCTTTATAAAAAACTCCTATCTGTACCTTCTTCTGTTCTTCATGCGAGGTAATCTTAAAGTAAAATATTTCCTAAAATTCAGATTCATTACTTTAGAGTCACTCAGTTTGATTACTTATCCTTTTGAACTTATATTGATTAATTCATCTAATGTTTGACCTATGTGAAATGTTTTATTGTTTGATGGTTTGATGAATTCCTCACTTTTAACCTTTGGGTAAATTGAAGTTCATTATTTTAACCAAAAATAACTGGTTCTTCCCCGTTTGTCACCATTGTAATCCACCTCCATTAGTTTTTTTAAATAGATAACATTTTTCAATTGATCTAACAAATCATCAATGTGAGGGAGAGGGTACCGATTCGTCACCAATATTTTGTTGACTATTGTATAATCCATGCAAATGTGCCATCCTTTTTAGGCACCAACACGACAGGTGAGTCGCATGCAGAAGAAATTGATCTTATGATCCCTTGGTTCAACAATTCTTGTACCTTCTTCTTTATCTCCTCCATCTCAATGGCTAACAACTTGTACATACCAATGTTGTGTAAAGGATCATCCTACTACAAGTGAATCTCAGGTTGGATCTCATGCTTTGGAGGCAACCCACTTGGTTCTGGAAAAATACCATCATAGTTAGAAACAATTTCATACAATTCCTTTTTATGAGTGGGATCAAAACCTTGGAAAGCTTCAGATGTATCGACATCTTTTGCTCTCACAACCATGAGTGCTATAGCGAATTTGACACATCCAATCAGTGATCCTCCTAATGGGATCAATCAACATCATATTTTCCCCTTGTCACCATATTGCACAAATCCCTACGCATGTTCCCTTCATCCCCTAGAATTTCAGCCCTAAACTGCACCATCTTAGCCAATTTTAGGACCAATGCTCGGTTGCTCCACTTTGGCCCGTGTTGGTCACCAACAGGTTGCTCCCCTTTGCACCTACATTGGTTCTAGAAATCCAGGAGAATGAGTGGGATTCCGAAAGATTCCCCTTCTAGGAGTTTCTAGAAGTTGTTTTAACTACTTACCTTCGATAAAACATTCAGATCCTATGCTACCCTACCTTGGAGTTTTCACCACTTATCCTTTGATATTATCCCTCCATCAAAGGTGGATCTCAAAGCTTAGATTAGTATTGGATAAGAACTCCCAACTTACCCTACTTCTCTAAATACTCTCAGCCTTCGATGTCGTTGGGGGTTGGCTTTTGGAGAATGATTATGCCCTTATGTTGTTGCAGTGAGTGGTTATTATCTCAAGCATTTAGGGTGATTGGAGGTGCATATTATGACAAGGAAAGGACAAGTCAAACACTTGGAGGAGCTCTTTTACAAGATCAACTGCTACTTATGGTTGTAATCTCCTTCCATTTATGTTAATGCAAATAATTCATTGTTTTCCTATATGTGATGTTATTATTTCATATATTTCAATACCATGTTGATCTATTGAATGAAGTATTTAGATGATACACTATACATCTCGTAGTTTCTTGGCTTTTGTTATCTGACTATGAAGGTTCTAATTTTGGCATTCAAAGCTGGAATTGGAGCTTCCAAGCTAAAGAAGGAGTGAAGTGTGTGAACGATTCCAGGTATGCCTCACTCCATTACCTATTTACTTTAAGGAAAAGCATTGTGTCCCTTGTCTCTCTGTTGTTCTAGGTTATCCACTGACCTAGGGGACATACTTTTGTCTGCAATCATAAATATCATATAACAATGAGCAAGCACCCTTTGTTGGAATAATCAATCTCTTCATTTGATCTACACTTACAAGATTGGCACTGACTTTGGCGTGATGAGCTCTAAAAATGTATTCCACCTCATATTTCGTGAGATGATACTTGTTTTCATGAAAAAAAATATTTATTTCCTATCATACAAAAATGGACTCCCCAATACAATACCATAGATATCCAAGGGTACATCATCAACATCAACCTCATCTACTAGTTTGGATGCAATCACAAATCTAGCTCTACATTGCTTGGTTACATGTAATTTTTTTTTTCACACACCCAACCAAGAGGGTGAGGTTTCAAATGAGGCTTGGTCTCTAATCCCAACTTTTTAACCAAGGATTCTGAAATAAATTTTTCTTGTGAGCTCTGATCAAACAAGGTTTCTACTTTAGTATGTTTCATTACGACTCTAATGTGGAAAAATTCAATTCTATTTAGTTTATTAACAAGAGACTCATTTTAAGAACTTGTACTTTCATACGATTAAAATTTTCATTAGCATGAAGAGAAAGAGTACCTTGTGTTCCCATTGTTGTGATCAATGTCTCATGACCAAAATAAGATCCAAGGTCCTGTTGCATGGTTGCCACCATCTTTTGCTTATTCTTCCCATGAAATATCTTTGGTTTCAACTCTAGATGCAACTTCCAAAAATGTTCATCATCATGGCCTTCCTTCTTGCAATGTGTGCAATATGGCTTTGCTCCTTCCTCATTCTTAGTTGTAGCTACCTTCTTGTCCTTTCCCTTGCCTTTTCCTTTGAACTTTCCATTATGAGGATTGAAAGATGAATTATTTTGTTTCTCTTCTTTATCATTCTTACCCCTGATTTCAAGGTGAATGGCTTTCACATTGGTCGCATCAATAGTAGTAGGCTCAAATTATAACAAAGAATGTCTGATGTAACTATGTAAAGTACCAATATACTTTGTTACAGTTTTTGGTGAATCAACTGAAATTCTCAAATCCAGTGCTTGTTTTCTAAAATCTTATGTGAAGCTTTGTACATTTTGACCCTTTCATTGCCTTAGATATTTCCATTCCATTAAATCCTTTTGTCGATAACCCAAAGGATAAAATTGATCTTTTAATTCAGAAACAAAATTGGAGCAAGAAGAAAGAAGATTACCCACGTTTTTTCTACCTTTTGCAACTTGTTCTCTGACCAGGAAAGAGCGGTGCCACTCAACCGAAGAGATGATAATTGGATCTTTGTCTCATCTTCCTTGATCTACTGAATCTGGAGATAAACCTCGATTTTTCTAATCCAACTATTTAGTTTCTTTGCACTACAATCTCCATTATATGTGGGAAAATCAAACTTTACATCTAGCTTTAAAAATGGCTTCGTAAATGTATTCCTATGATGCCTATTAGAATGATGAGAAGAAGAAGAAGAAGAACTATCACTAGAGGATGGAGAGGGAAATTCAGGAGTATCTCCTCTTCCACCTTCATGATTTACTGATGCATGGTCTTTGATCCAATTCTTCTCGAGCTTGATGGTCTTCTCATACTCCGCAAACAACTTGTTGACTTTCTCTAACATGGTGTAAAAGATCTTGTGATAATTTTGTTCTTCCTCAATTCGAGCTTCCTCATCTTCCATGTTTCGTCTTCGTGGTGCACGCCCCGCTTTGGGATCAAAGGATTTTTTTTTTCATTCTTCTCTTTGGATCTTGTTCCTACTTAGCATTCACTTATGCAAATTGAATGAAGAAGAGTTGGTCTGATACCAAACTTGATACAAATATTTTAACTTCAAGCATGCATATAGAATACATATAAAAGAGCATATTAACCAAGTAACTTAATATGTGAAAAAGAAGAGGAAATGATAAAGAAACCATGAGATCAAAGGAACACAAAATATTTGATTACGTAGTTCACCCAATGTGGTCTATATCTCTAGGCCCTGCTCAAAGTGTGGGAGGCATTCTATTATTAAGTGGAAGCAAAGAAATTAGTTACAAGCAACTTTACAAAAATGACCCTTATACCTGCAATTCGGATGAGGGCCTAAAAATGGTGACCTCGGCTAGAAAAAAAGACTGCGCGGTTGGATTCCTAGTGAGAAAACTTGCAAAATCGGTTATAAACTTGTCAAATTCTGACACTGGCACCTCTTGCCCTCTAAGTGAATCTTTTCAACATCTTGGAGATTCCCTTGCTGATGGTTTCATTCCCGTGGTTGCTCCTGGTTCTATCGTTCACCCTTCTTTGTTCTAAGTCAAATGCATTTGACTGAGTTTAAATACATGTTGGTGTGGTGGAGTTAACAAGGCAGGAGCCTTGGCTCATTGGTAATAGTTGAAAATATTTGAATTCAGTTGGAGGCAGACCGGGTCCAAAACTTGTCGTTTCCCATTCTGGCTTGGATGTGTTATAAATATAGTGCGTAGTTTTTTTTTTTGTTGTGGCCAACAACAACCCCCCCTTTTTTTTCATTTTAGCATTTGTTAAAAATACTAAATAAATAGGGGACCCCTAGTTTAATTTTGAGAAAAATCAAATTTTCCTTCTTCAAAATAAAGCTACCATCGTAGTCTTAGAACGGTCTTTTGAATAATTTTAACCTAAGTCTACGATAAGGTAAAGGTCTTTAAAAAATTGCATTAATGCGCAAGGTCCCCCACGTTAAGCCTAACGTCGCATCGCAGTAAGTAATGTTCATAAGAAAAAACCTCAAAATCTGCCGATCTGCGATAACACCGATCGCAAGATCGCACATCGCAGAAATGAAATGGCAATACTTAACAAACATCAACTCCTGCGACCCACGATGTTGCGACATGCGATATTGCGATCACCGCGATGGCACAGTCTGCGATCTGGCGGTTTGCGATAAGCGCGCCTTGCGATGGCACGATCTTCAATGTAACGTAAGCAAATCACGAATCCTTCGGGCACGCCATCCAAAGAAAAGCCGCTTACCATAATCTGACCCAAAATCATGCGCTTTTAATGATAGTAAGTGGATTAGTTGTCAGTTATTTAATGAAATAAAGACGCGTGCTTTTCTAAAGAATTATTTCACGTAAGGTGGCATATTTAGTATATCTGTTGCATTTAAAACTCTCCCATCACCTTTCTCAATCAGTCATTTCCACTTCGCTCGTAATCTGCACGAACTAAGAGATAAGAAGATTCAAAAGCCGGACGCAGGAGAAAATGGGAAAGAAACATAAAGCCCAAGGCTCCGAGACGAAGGAAAAGGCAAAGGAGATGGCGCCCTTGTACACAGACACTGCATGCAACAGGGATGTAGGAATTTCGACCTGGGAAGGCATGTATAGGCTGCTCAAGGAGGAAAATCCTAGAGTAATGAAGGTTGATAGCGCCGCAGGATCACGAAACTCTTCCGAGGCATCCTTAGAAGAGCTGGCATGTTCATTTCTTAACCGAATAGCAGCTAGACCCAAGATTTTTCCGTATACAGATATGATCAGATGGATACTTGAAAATGCAGAGTTACAAGGCAGACAATTCAAGGCTCCAGGGCATGGGCTCATAGGATCATTCGCCGCACAAGACTTAAAGCTTATGTATCATCTTCCTGAGCCTCAGACGACCTATAACATGCAATTTGTCAAGAAATTCACAACAAAGAACCCAAACCTGGCAGAAACCGCTAAAGAATGGACCAAAAGAGAGGAGCCGCTAAAAAGGGACAAAAATGGTATGTACAGCACTGGTTCCCTCACCTCTCCATATTGTTTTGCTGCGGCCATGCTGTGCAGGCTGTTTGGGATGCCAGACATAAATAAATTTTCGTCTGAATGGATACCACTCATAGACGCTGCCACAAATGTCGATCTCGTGGATTAGGCCAAAATATTTTCTGATAATTTATACACTGTTGTCATGAATTACCAGTCTAAGAGATCCTTGTCACAAAGGGTCTATCCTCCCTTTTATCTGTCTGCTTACATTATGGATTCTATTTGCTATGTATCTAAATTTCCAACTATGGGTTGGAAATGGACTACCCAGGACCCGCCACCTATTCATGTTTATCACAAAGTATTATGGGATTCACAGTTTGCCCCTCACTTCTATCAGATTTGCCACGGGCTCATCTTACCCCTATATAGGATGATGTATGGTGAAGAACCCTCGAGGTGCTCACTCGAAGCACAAATAGACATCATCCCCGTCGCGAGATGGTTTGCGGAAGAATGGTTCACTTATATTAGAGTGTTTGGGAGCACTGTACCTCCACATGTCCTACCTCTATATGTCCCCGACAAGCTTTTGGCTAGGGAAATTGCCTATCAGACTTGCTTAGAAGGCGGCCTAACCAAAGAACTAAAAGACAAGAAGAAGGCCATATGGCCTCAGTTTCCTGTAGCTTGTGGGGCCTTCTCATTATTCGATGTAGGACATGCTTTTGCCGAAGTAGGGAATGTGATGTCTCTACAATTATTTAAGTTCCCCGCTCAACCTTTTGACCTAAATAATGTTGCCCATGATTTCACTATAAGTGTCAGAATAAAAGTGTTCGCCGGAAAGAAAGATTTATTTGATGACTTGTTTCAAAATAAAAGTTCATTCCAGGAAGTTTTGCGAGAAGCTAAGTCGAGGTTATCCCTAGATGACCTCCAAAGATTTTTATTATTCAGAGAAAGGAGGCTAGCTAGTGTTCCCCTAGAAAAGCTGTGACTGCTCGCCAGAGAGTCTACTCCCAGTGTCAGCCTCAGCGGAAACTCCAGTACTTCCAAATCCAAATCTGACGTTGCCCAAGGAACACCTGAACGTTCTAAAAATTCTGCAAGCGACCAAAGAAAAGGCGAAGAAGCAGCCAAAGATACAGCTCAGTCGAGTGCAATTTCACAACTACAAGTTATCGCCTCCCCACCAAGAGATGTCCCTCCTCCTGCCATTAAATCGCCACTCATCACGACAGAGCGCGATAAAGAATGGGAAAACTTCAACAAGCTAATTAGCCTTGAAGGGCAATTCCCAAGAACACCTGCGAGCGATGCACAGGTAGCACAGGAAATGGTTTCAACCATGGTTGGTAGTGTCTTAGAAACGGAGCACAGTCATATCGCTCCGCCTTCTGAGCTTCTACTTAGTGTAGATGAAATTCCCCCACTGGATGTATTCTATAGTCCCCAACATAAAGCAGTGGTGAGAAGACAAAGAAAGAAGAGAAAGCTGGAGAATACGCTGTCAGAGGACGCTGAACATTTAGACGTCTTATGGAAAGACCCTAACAACAACCCCACAGAAAATCTCACGAAGTTGTCTCAAATCGCAGGAGCATACGCTTCTCGACTATCGACAAAGCGTCGGAAGTTCAGCAACTGTTGAGGGAGAAGGAAAACCAAATACAGCTACTACAACAACGGCTACAACAAGCCAATTCCAGTAATGAAGCGTCCAAACAACTTGAAAAACTACAAGAAGACTTTCAGCAAATGCAGATAAGCTATCAGAAAAGCCTAGACGAAAAAGGAAAGCAGTTGCAAGCTTTACAAGAAATACAAAAGGATGAGCCCAAGCTTGCCGAATTCGTTTCAGAGTCTACTAGCTTAACTAATATAGGGTCCAAAAAAAAAATTCTCAGGGTGTTGCCCTTGACCCCGTAGAGGGGGGCTACCTACCCCTCTATGACCCACACACTGTGCAATCAGCACAAAAAAGGGGGGGCTCCTCCCCCCCTCTAACCGCCCGGTTAACTACGTATTTTATTCATGGAAAGAATATAACACAACCCAACATTCTCCCACTTGTTGTTTTCTTTCCATAGGAGGCCACACAAGAGCTTAGTCATTCGCCCATCCCTACAATGCCCATTGTTTCTCTACACCAAGAGAACTTCTCAAAGCTCACAGATTTTTTCAATTCATCTATAGTATTCTTCAAAGTGTCCACCTTTACCAGCAACACCTTTTTGTTTTTTGTCATATCCCTCACAAAGTGATATTGAACATCAATGTGCTTTGCCTTTGAATGATAAGCAGGGTTCATTACCAAGAAAATTGCACTTTGGTTGTCACAGTCTATCCTTATAGCTCCCTGTACTAACCCCATACTTGAACACAATATCTGCAACCAAACTAATTCCTTGCTTGCATGAGTGGCTGCCATGTATTCTGCCTCTGTCCTTGATAGTGCCACTACAGATTGTTTCTTACTCATCCAACTGACTGCACCTCCAAATAGGTTAAACACATACCCACTTGTAGATTTTCTTTGATCCAAATCTCTAGCCCAGTCTGCGTCAACAAACCCATGAATATCCAACACTCTCTCCAATCCTGGTCTTCCTTGGTAGCACAAACCATAATCACTAGTTCCACACAAATACCTAAAAACCCACTTCACTATTGTCCAGTGCTCCTTCCCTGATTTTGACATAAACCTACTCAATACTCCCACTACATGTGCAATGTTTGGTCTAGTACAGACCATTGCATACATTAGGCTACTGACTACACTTGCATATGGAACACGGGACATGTCCTCTTCCTCTTCTTATGTCTTGGGACACTATTTAGCAAATAAATTTACACCTACAGGAATAGGAATCTTCACTGGTTTACTATCCTACATTTTAAACCTCTGTAGTATTGTCTCGACATACTTCCTCTAGTTTAACCAGAGCTTCCTCTTTGCCCAAACTCTTTTAATTTCCATGCCCAAAATATTGTTTGCAACACCAAGATCTTTCATGTCGAAATTGGAGGAAAATTGGGTCTTCAAATCCTTGATAATTTCTTTGTCATTTCCAACTAGCAACATATCATCCACATACAACGCCAGATAAATAACACAGTCACCAATTAATTTGGAAGACACAAAATGATCTTCTTTGCTTCTAGTGAAGCCAAGTCCCCATATAAATGTATCAAATTTCTGATACCACATCCTTAGTGATTGTTTTAACCCATACAGAGGCTTCTTTAACATGCATACCAATTCTTTCTTACCCTTCACCACAAAACATTCAAGTTACTACATGTAGATCTCCTCTTCTAGATCCCCATGAAGAAATGTTGTCTTCACATCCATCTGTTCTACCTCAAAATCAAAAGCAGCAACAACAAATAAAAGTAATCTAATAGAAGCTACCTTGGCAACAAGAGAAAAAAATATTACCAAAATCAATTCCCGACACCTAGGAATAACCTTTTGCTACCAACCAAGCTTTGTATTTCTCCACCTTTCCTTTTGAAATTGTCTTCTTCTTGAACACCCATTTGGTGCTAATGGGCTTCCTTCCATCCAGTAACTCCACCAGATCCCAAGCCTCATTTTTGTGCAAAGATGCCATTTCGTCAACCATGGCCTCTTTCCAGAGTTTTCCATCCTCTAAAACTACTACTTCCTTCACAGTTCTTGGATCACCATCAATAACAGGTAAAGAAAAATTTGAATAGAAAGCAAATGGATTATACCCTTCTAGTTGCCTTCTTTTTCGAATTGATCTTCTCACACCCGGAGTTTGTGGCTCTTCATCTTTTGATTCCTCCTCTACTGTAGAGTTTGATTCTTCCTCCTTAGGCTCAAACTCTATCTTCTCAAGTTCCTTTGGTTTGACTTCATATTTAATAACATCTTTCACCTCTCTAAACACCACATCTCGGTTGTACACAATCTTCCTTGTTACTTGGTTCCAAAGCCTATAACCCTTTAAACCATCCTTATATCTAATAAATATGCATTTTTCATGTTTACTATCCAACTTGGTTCTTTTCTCCTTTGGAACATGTACATATGCATCACATCCAAATACCCTCAGGTTTGAAAGAGAGGGTTTCTTACCTGTCCATACCTCTTGTGAATTCTTATCCTCCAACGCTGATGAAGGTGATCTGTTGACCAGGTAACATGTTGTCTCCACCGCCTCTACGTAGAATTCTTGTCCTAACCCAGTGCCACTGAGCATGCTTCTTGCCCTTTCCATCAACATCTTGTTCATTCTTTCTATAACTCCATTTTTCTTAGGTGTGTATGGAGTAGTCTTCTGCTGTGCTATACCACTCTTCTTATAGAATTCTTCAAATTCCTTACTGCAAAACTCTCCACGGTTATCTATCCTCAGAACCTTTATCTTTTTCTCTGTCTGGTTTTCCATCAGAGCCTTAAATTCTCTAAACCTGTCAAAAAATTCAGATTTCTTCTTAAGGAAATATATCCATGTATTCCTTGATAAGTCATCTATAAATGATACATAGTACATAGACTTACCCAGTGATGGAACCTTCACAGGTCCAAACACATCACTGTGCACAAGCTCTAATACCTGTTTTGTCCTCTTACCACCAGAGGGGAAACTCACCCGATTTTTCTTCCCATATACATAATTTTAACATAAATCAAAATCCAAAGAGCTATTACTCATACCTTCTACCATACCTTTACCATGAAGTATTTGAAGGCCCTCCTCTCTGATATATCCAAGCCCTTGATGCCACAACATGGTCTTCTCTCCAAAGACCACTATATTTTCTGCTCCACTTTTAAGAACCATAGAACTGTTGCACCCATCAACAACAGTGCTACCTTGTATCTTGTATAGGGTTCCAATCCGAACTCCCTGCATCAATAACAATGCTCCCCGAACTATCTTGCAGGTATCCTTCTCGAACAATATTTTTACACTTGCATCATCTAGATTTCTTATGGAAATTATATTTCTGGCCAATGCAGGAATATGCAAAACACCCAGAAGTGTTCTAACCCTTCCACCTTGAAACTTCAACTTTACTTTTTTGCAACCAATGATTCTAGCCTTCCTATCATCCCATAAGAAGACATCACCGCCATCGTATTTCTCATACTCACAAAACCACTCTCTATGGGGAGTAAAATGAAACGATGCACTTAAGTCAACCAACCATGCCTCATGATCTACATGTGTACTTGAAGCAGCCAAGTACACATCCCCATCTTCATCTGAGGCGATTTTCACCTCTATAGAAGGACCATCATCAAATCCCTTTCCTTTGTCAGGAGCTTTAGATTTACAATCCCTTTTGTAGTGCCCTTCCATTCTGCATTTCCAGCACACCACCTTTACAGGTTTTCCTGGAGATTTAGATCTCCCTCTAGATTTATATCTCCCACTCGATGACTTATTTTTGTTTCTATTCTGGGAACATCCTCGTGTAGACAAGGCATCACCATTCTATATCTCCATATCTTTCCCTCTCATCTCCTCCATCAGTAAGCATGAGACTATTTCATCAAATTGCAAGGCAGTTGCATTGCTACCTATTGCAATAACCAGAATATCCCACAAATCTGGTAGAGAACACAACAAACTGATGCACTTACCTTCATATGAAATTTTAATATCAATAGATAATAACTGACTTACCACAGTATTAAATGAATTTAGATGTTTTGTCACCGAGTCTCCATCTTTCATCCTCAGGTTTTACATCTTTTTCCGTAGGAATAGCTTATTCACCAAAGACTTAGATTGGTACAAAGTCCCTAACTTGTCCAACAAAGCCTTCGTTGTAGCTTCCCCTGATACATTTAACAATACTAAATCTAAGGCACACAATGATATTGTGCTCTTTTCCTTCCGATCTAACTTCTTCCATTCTTCATCAGACACTCTCGTTGTTTTAGTACCTAGATCTACCGCGATCCACTGATCTTTATCCACCAACAGATCCTCCATCTTGAGTTTCCATAACTCAAAACTCTGACCATTAAATTTCTCAATCTCTATCTTTGCCATCTTCTTTCACCACCAGAATCAATCCCGCAAATATCCCACTGAATAGGGTCTGCCATAGGCTTGAGCGAAACCCCTTAGCAACAAAGGCATCCCTTTGAAACCAAAATAACTCTGATACCAAATGTAGGTTTTAACCCCATATAGAATTTACCTGCACATGAATTATAAAAAATATAAAATAAACAATGTGAGAGCATAACACATAAAACACATATACACAAATTTTCCCCTAGATCCCAAAACCGGGACTACCAGCTTGATTTTTCATAATGTTTCTTTCAATGTTACAATACATATTAATACATGCCGAAGCATCCAATACCATGGACCAAAAACCATCACGTCCAAAACCATGTCTGAAAACTATGCACAAAACCATAGGTAGGTCCACCAACCTAATATAGGGTCCAAAAAAAAAAATTCCCGGGGCACTGCCCCGAACCCCATGGAGGGCGGCCACCCTCCCCCCTTGTGACCCCACCGCTATGCAATGAAGGGGGTGCTTTACCCCCCCCTCCAACCCCCATTTAACTACGTAGGATAGTCATGAAAAGAATATAACACAACCCAAGACAAGACACTGACCTCATGCTAAGAACATCTAAGGTCGCACCTCAGTCTTTTCCACCTCCAGAATCAAAACCAGTCTCGAGCAAGCAAGGAGAGGTTGTCCTTCTTGATGATGATCCATTGTTGGATGTGTACAATCTATCATTTGATGAGTCACAACAAAGGATTGTACAAGCACAAAGAAAGAAGCTCCTAAATGATCACATGTCACTTGCACACATAGAGGAAAGGGAGATTGTGTCAAATGTTATAAGACATCCAACTGGCATGATTGATGCTTCAAAGGCTTACGCAGAAGCCACGAGTTCAACTATAAATATCCTTTAGTAGAGAATGATAGGATGCCAAAGCAGTTGTAGGAGGTCAGGCAAAGGATAGAATAGTCTACGAGATCCACTATGGCAGAAATGAGAAAAGCGATACTTGTTGAATTATCAACCGTTGAGACCACCATGTGGAAACTGTATCACATATTTGTCACTGTGCAGAAGGTGGTTGTCTATCTATATGGTTTTCAGAAGTAGTGCATGAAGATTTTCCAAACTCTCAAAGACATACGTGTTGCTATTATGCATGTATAGGAATGCACAATGATGTACAAGGGAGCTCTGCTTTACTTGCATAAGATGATGAAGCCACAGGAAGAGCTAGATAAATCATAGATTTAGATGTTGATTTAGAATTATGAGCAACTCCATGCACTCATCACCAGTGTCAAGGCTTCCTATGCACTATTGTTCAAGAGTCTAGATGTCATAACGAGGACACATATGATCTCTTCAATCACATCCCTCACTCAAGCCATGAAGAAGAACCAAGTCTTACTGGAGGTCGACATGTACATGGAGCACTTGATGTGAGAGGCCATTAGCGATGGCTTGCAGCTAAGTGAAAAAAACATGGAGAAGTACATCAGTGGTCTAGCCACACACAAGACAATGTTGTGCATGCTCAAAGATGAGTTGGAAAGATGTTTTAGAACCATATACCTGGAAGCGATGGATGTAAGAGTCTATTTTTCATAAATACATCATCGAATAGTAAGGGGACACAATAGGGCAGTACCAAGCTTTGTATCAGTTTGTCACCGAAGACCATCAAGACAATGTTGTCGAGTTGGTCTTTCCCCAAGCTTTAGAGTGAAGGTGTTTGTCTTGTTAGCATGTCTCAAGCCTATTTTTTCCCACATTGGTATATGTGGAAATTGAATTATTATTTGTAAATGTATTTTAAGTTAAATTCCAAGTGTCATTAGTGGAATGTGAGCAGTCACTATATAATGTGAAGAGTCGTGACGGTAGTGATAGAGTCAAAGGGGAATGTCCAAGGTCACCCCACCCTATGTTATATATAGAATGTCATAGCTCATAGAATAGGCTTTTGGGAGCCAATTTTTTGGCTATGCATTGCTTAGAGAAGGCTTCGAGAGTATTGTGATGAGCCTTGGCTTCTCCACAATGTAGAGTGAGTACATCCCTTTGGACGAGCAGGAAGTGTTGATTGTAATGTTCCACTATTGGGGCTACTGGTTGTCAATGGTGTATGTATGCATGGAACTTTCACTTAATAATATAACTGAACCAACATGTTTTCATGCATATGTTGTTATTGTAGTTCAACTATTCTGGTTACTTTAGCAATGTTTGTTATTTAACTAACGCATTTGTGTATGAACTATTTTGTATGGAATTGTATGAATTTTTTTGGAGATGTGTTGTTAGATTAACTCGTCACTTCTAATTGTGGACTATTTTGCTTCCATCCTTTGATGTCATTCTGATTGTGTGTTCCTTTCAAGTTCCGTACTAATTACATGATTCTAAGGGATATACTTCCTTTTACCCTCTGTGTGTTAGAACCCCATGCTTCTAACTTGACTTGTTGCAAAGTCACACACTTGCTTCCAACAAAGTTATCATACTTATGTCTACACACTACCATAGTCAATGCACTACTTTACTACCCACTACTAGGACTCCTATTCCAAATGGTTTGAGGTCTAGTTGGGACTTATTATCAGGGAGATCCCCTAAGATGTTGGTGGGCCAAGAACTGTCAACATTTCTTGTGCTAGAAGGAGGGCCAAATGACAAGTTGAGCCCTCAAAGTCCATTTTGAATCTTTGCACATCATTCACGACTTACATTGCAATCTCAACTCTGGCTTATTTTTCTCATGCACATGTTTTCGAAGCATCAGAGGATGTCATCAATGACTTGTCACAAATAAAGTACAACAGTGAAGTCAGAGAAGCCCTGTTAAGACATGGGGTTGCCTTCTTAGGCTTCTGTGAGAGGAATGAAGTCCCCTTGGACGATGTTTCCTATGGGTTGTTCGCTTACACATTCGAAGGGCATGTTGAGAAATGGTGTCGCACATTGCCTGGAAACTCTATTCACTCATTTGATCACATGATCAGAGAGTTATGTGGTTCTTTCTATTGTTATGACCAAAAATCACTTAATAAAAAAATTCTGAAATTACAGAATGCACCTGATGAATCTATTGCACAATTTTACTATTGCTTCTATACTATTTATTCTCAAATACTAGAAGATGAAATTGATTGGAAATTTTTCAAAGAAAGGTTTTAGTATCTTCTTCATGTATCTAAAAATCCACATGATTTTGAATCATTCAAACCCCTCCCAAGGTACCTTGTTGTTTGAGGTTCGAAATCTAAGACGAACAATGTTGTTGTCCCAAGTCACCCTCCATCCTCTTCTCATAAAATAGCTCTAGCTTCACAGGATGAGGTGGGAGAAGTTGCATACCCATTTGTTGAACTGTCACATCCTCAAACCCCACATGCTCTGAACATCCGTGCAAGTTTGGGTTGCATCCCTCATTCTTGTCTCATGGTCTCATCTTCCCAACCTCCATCCTCTAGTTCCTTTGATCCTCCAGATTGTACTATGTTGTGTTCAATGGTTCCAGACTCGACATCTATTATTCACAAGGATCAAGTTGTCAACAAATTTGGTGTAGAGTAGCCAACATGTGCTATCATTTTTAATGAGTATGAGTGGGAATCTGAATAAGAACCTGTGGTGAATGATGAGCTCCTTCTATCTGTACCTCATCTGCTTTATCCTGACATATTCTATGATTCTGCCTTTTCTTACTTTTCTTGTGAAAATTAATTACTGAATGTTTCTACTTCCAATCATTCATAGGACACACAACATGTTAGTGCATCATTTGATTGTGGAGAGGACAAATCTTTCTTTCTGAATCCACCCGATCTATACGTCGATGTACATATCAAATTTTATATTCGTGGTTATCGTGATCTCTTTTCTCATTCATGTGATCATGATTCTGATTCACTTTCTATTGATCTTTCTAAGCCATCAATCTATGATGATCTATCTTCTTATGAAGTGTAAACCCCTCAATTTGTTGAGGCACTTTAGCCTAACCTAATGTTTATGTCAGTTTCTTGTAGTCCTGAGGTCAGTTCCACTTCCAACCAGAAAATTGTTGAAACATCCGAAGCTCCTCATCACTCCCTTGTTTGCATTGAAACTCAATCTAGTCTACACATTTCACATCCTCCACTAGAATCTCATGATCTTATTTCTCATGCATTAAAGGGGTCATATGTAGCAAGTCATGTTACGAAACGTAATTTTTCTTATTTTTTCACATTTTCTCATGTGTCGAGGTTGAAAGAGTGTACATGCATGTTATCTGTGCATAATGTGATGCAACATCATGGTACATCTACTGAGTGTCTATCATGTGCTTTTACTCTTTTATTTTCTTTGGATGCATTTAAACTTCGAGCATGTTGGTTTTCATTGTTTTATCTTTCTTTATTGTTGGTTTGCCTAAATATCTTTCTTGTCAACTGTACCTTCACCTACATGGGCCAACCAATGCGTCGATGGATGCATTGGAAGTATCACTTCACATGAGTAGGCCCATGCACTGTTTAGCTTAGGAGTAGGAGTAGTGATTGCCTTCTTACCTATTTTTTCTTTCTTTTTTTTCTTTTCTTACTTGTTTTTCTTTCGTGTTTTACTTCTTTCATTTGCTTGTTCATTTTTTTATGAACCAGTAGGATTAGCTTTCACATGAGACCGTGTTTGGCATCTTGAGACAATCTGGGTGAAATACAATAAGACTTGTACAACTGTCAACATTTGGCTATTCATCTATTCCCTCTCCTTATGAAGATATTGCATTCTTTCATTCAATGATACCTTGATGAAAAATAAGTTCCTTTCAGAATGAGTCTTCGTGAAAACACAATGCTTGCAGTTTAACTAGTACCGCCCACTCTAATAAGTTTTCTATTTATGGTTAACACTTGTCAACTTAGTCAAGTAGAGTAAGGTGAGGAGAAAAACCTTAACAAGTATGTCAAAGGTATATATAAGCATCCTTCTCTAAAGGGGCAACATCTTCTACTCTCAATAAGTTGGGATCCCTCTTTCGCTTCACGAAATAAATAAGTGCCTATGTATATTTCTTTGAAAAATAAGAAACAAAAAATAAATAAAATAAAATAAAATAAATATGAAAGAAGAGAAAAGCTTCTTACACAGGGAGGTGAAGCAAGTAACTCCACTGGGGTACTATCCGGGCTCGCTGGCAGAGGAGCAATGCTTTTTTTCTTGAAGTGACTCCGCTAGGGTATTGTCCAGGCCTGCTGGCAATAGAGAAACACCAGATATGAAACTTAAACTTTGATAGTTTATATTACTAGTACGCCAATATACCCCTCATTCCCAATTGAAACAACACAGATGACTTGGATTGGTATGCATGTTGGCAGATCAAAAGAATGGCAAGGATTATATCTTTAACTAAAGCTAGTGAAGGAACCATGATGATCAAAGAATTGAAAAATACTTCTAGAAGAGTTAGACTCACTTTACAAGAGACAAGGTCTATATAGAGAGCTGGACTTCTACCAATGTGCCACTAATGTTGTAGCAGCTACAACCACCCTCCAAAATTTTGCGTACGGTTCATTTTAGAGCCTCCCTAATAAAATCTTAGCAGCGTGTCTTACACTGCCCAAGTACTTGTGCTTTCATCAAGTTTTATATTTTACTTTACAGGTTGTGTTTGCATACTTTCTTTGATGTCTAAGCACAAGCTAACCTCCTTTGACTTGGTTGCATCTGGCTCTAGCACCACGTTGCTGATATGCGCAATCCTAGAGGGCAACTTGCCTTGTTCTAAGAAAATACGCACTTCAACCCAACAATGAGCTTTGGCTCCAAAATTACACAGACCCAACTAGCATCTTGTCTTCAGCTAGGAAACTCCACAGGGAATGA
This sequence comes from Pinus taeda, assembly GCA_000404065.3. Taxonomy (NCBI): domain Eukaryota; kingdom Viridiplantae; phylum Streptophyta; class Pinopsida; order Pinales; family Pinaceae; genus Pinus; species Pinus taeda. The sequence continues at coordinate 52,885 of APFE031053871.1, forward strand.
GAGGTAGCCAGAGCCACTTAGCCCAGGAATTGTGTAGAAGAATTCCTTCAGCTGTTGTCTAATGGAAGTGCCAGTAAGTTGCTTGGTTTCTCCCTATAACTGCGTAATTTCTCCATGCATGCATGGCAGCCTTTCCAGAAAAAGAAAAAGGAAAAAATAAAAAATCATCCCTAAAAAATAGGGATCTATTTTTAGCATTTGGAGTTACACTTGAGTTAATTTTAGAAACTGATGCCACTTGTCATTTTTTCCTAGATTTTTGGCCTTCGCATCATAAAACCTAAATCGATCAAATCTATTTAATAGATGTCGCGAAATCTCATTTTCACTTTTTATCTTAGAGCTCTAGAATTCCCGAGGAATCTAGCAAGCTTCGGCACAATCAACACAACTTTCTCGAGTGAGTCTTGCTTTTATTGTCTTTTACTGCGTTTTTTTGTCACTTTTGTTTCCTTGGATTCTGTGAGTGTTTTTTTCCTATTTTATTGAATGACTACTGGTGTTTTGGTTTGTTTTAGCTTGTAGAAGTGTTGTTTAAGTTTTTCATTGCATTTCCTATGCGTCACATGCATAACCCATTTTTTTCACTAAAGGTCGTAGTTATGGCGACTCTCCCCACAAACTTCGTTTTTCTTCTGTTTGACTAATTCTTGAATATTTTTTATTGCATGCATCGCTATTCACTCAGATCTACACCAACCATTTCACACACTTTCATATTTTCTCATTTACAAGTCACCCTTCGAAAGATCTAGGCTTCCTTCATTTGGATCTAGCTCTTCATGGCATGCACGGTGCATTTATGGATCTCGAGGCTCTACCTTGGCTCCATAAATTATGCAAAGGCCACTAGAGACTAGCTTCAAATGGAAATTGCATAGTTCTAGGAGCCAATCCCAAAGCATTTCCCACTAGGATTATGAAATGCACAATCCCAAGCAGCATCAAAGCCAGACTGAACTACGCACTACATAGTTCCAATCACCACCAAGCCACATTGGACTGTGCATTTCAGAGTCTCAGTAATTATCACCTCTCACTGGCATCTAAGACTATGTAATGTGGAGATCCAGTTGATAGTCCCTCACATCTGAAAGTTGGAATTTTACAATCTTGCCTAGCAATTGCCTAGCTTGTTAAATGATCATTCCTTGAAGTGCTTTTTTATTTCAAGTTGACATTTGCATGCCATGAGTGTCCTCTCTGTCTATATGTACAATAGCTATTGAGTAGATTCTCATTAGTACATGCAACATGGTTTCCAAGAGAGCTAGATCAAAGGATACCGTAGAGAGAAGCACTGAAGATGTAGTTGAACAATTGCCAATGAACTTTCCAGTCTATGAAAACACACAGTCTATGAAACCACAGCCACTGAACTACATGGATGCACTCTTTTATACTCCCAACAACAATGTGAACTCTAGAGACATCATGAAGCATTCAGTAAAGGAGCCAATGAAGTTCAGGTCAACATCAAATTAGGTCTATAGGAATTAGTCACTCAGGAAGGCCTATAAACTCTTGATCATCTTTGCGTGCTTCTTGTATGGTCAAGAGAGCATGCACACATTTCCACATAATTGGGGAGTTGTGTTGGATCGCTTGGTAAATGAAGGAAGGCCATTCAATTGGTGGGATATGCTGGCTCTTCAACTGAAAGTGCATGTGACTAATGCCCAGAATCTGCATAAGGAAGAGCAACTGAGATTCTATATGTCTGTGTACCTACTTGATGCAATCTATGAGCAACATCAGTTTCCTCACATGGGTTGGACATGGACACCATCGTAAGATGTTGTGAAATTTTATTGTAAGTTAGTTTTTTAGTGTAGCTACCGAGGATTCATGGCGATGCTATCTAACCACTCATCACCCTTGTTTACAAGATGATCTTTGAGCAGGATCCACCTTGCATGTCCTAAGAAGCAATGCAGGCATTGCTTAACATTACAGATTGGTATGCCTCACCCAGTCGCACCTTCATTAGGATGTTTGGCGGAGAGAAGCCTCTGCATGTGCTACCAAGATTTTCCACGGATAATTTGGTCATGAAATAGGTTGCATATCACATCTCCATAAGTTTATCAGCAAGACTACACAAGAGGAAGAAGGCACCATGGCCTGCTCTTCCTTTGCATATTGGAATGTACAAGATCCAAAACTTGAAGGATATGGATGTGGAGATCGAGGACTTGAAGAAGTTTGAGTTCGATGCTAAGAGTTTCAATCCATATGATCCCCACTACATATGTAAGAACCAATGTGTTAAGGTGTATTATCCATGGATCCAAGGGGCATGTCATTGGCCTGAGGAAGACCCTAGGTGGTATTGCTACAACTCCTCTAGGCTCAATGAACTAGTCATCATGGCCATATAATGGAACACAACTCTACAGGCACAAACACCATAGGAAACAACAAAAACAATAATAGTGAGTAGAAAACTGGCTTAAGACAAAGGCAAAAGGAAGATTGTTGAGAACACAGAGGCTGAGAAAAGATACAAGTTCAGAGAAGATCCTCTTGTTGAGAATCTAGCTTTGGAAATGGAGGCCAAGAGGCGACAACGCAAAAGGAGAGTAGAATGGAGGAAGAGAAAGAAGCAAAGGTTAGAGGATGCATAAATGAAGTTGCAAGAAATAGAGATGAAGTTGAAAGAAGAGCAGGAGCTAAGAAGGAGAGAAAGGAAAGACAAGAAGAAATAGAAACATGAAGAAAGGAAAGGTGAAATGACAGAGAAAATTGTGCGTATATAGGTTAAGGAGTTAGAGAAGCTAGTAGAAGAAGAAGAAGGTGAGTAGGTACAGGTTTAGGAAATTTCTCACTATATTGAACAGATGCTTGAATTAATGGATATGGAGTTGAAATAGAAGCCATAGGACTAAGATACCAACCTCATGCCGAGAACATCTGAGGTCGCACCTCATTCTCCACCACATCGAGAATCAAAACCAGTCCCAACTGAGAGATTGTCCTCCTTGATGATGATCTAATGATGGATGTGTACATTCTGTCATTTGATGAGTCACAACAAAGGATTATATAAGCATGAAGAAGAATCTCTCAGATGATCATGTGTCACCTGCACACATATAGGAAAGGGCGATTATGTCAGATGTTAGAAGACATCTAGCTCCCATGTTTGATGCTTCTAAGGCTTATGTGGAAGCCATAGGTTCAACTGTCAAGTTCTTGTTAGTAGAGAATGATTGGATGGAAAAGGACTTGCAAGAGGCTAGCTGGAGGATAGAACAGTTCGTAGGATCCTATATGGAAGAAATGAGAAAAGTGATAATTGTTGATGTATCAACCCTTGAGACCACCATGTGGAAACTATATGATATACTTGTCACCGTGGGAAGGGTGGTTTTTCATCTATATGGTTTTAAGCAGGAGTGCATGAATATTGTCCAAACTCTCAAAGACATACATGTTGCTATTAGGCATGTACATGAATGGATAATGAGGTACAAGGGAACCCTGCTTTACTTGCATAAGATGATGAAGCTACAGGTAGAGATAAACAAAACATGGATTTAGATGTTGATCTAGAACTATGAGCATCTCCCACTGTTGTTCACTAGCATCAAGGATTCCTATGACGTGTTGTTCAAAAGTTTGGATGTCATAGTGAGGACACATAGTATCCCTTCAATTAGATCCCTCACTCAAGCCATGAATAAGAACCAAGTCATGCTAAAGTTCGACAAGTACATTCAGCAATTGATGCAAGAGGCCACCAATGATGACTTGCAGCTAAGAGAAAAAAACATGCAGAAGTACATCAGTGGTCCAAACACACATAGGACAATGTTGAACATACTCCAAGATGAGTTGGATAGAGGTTCTAGAACCATATACCCTTAAACCATGGAGGTAAGAGTTTGTTTCTAGAAAGACATCACCAAACAGTACAAGGACACAATAGCACAGTATGAAGCTCGATATTAGTTCAACACCGAAAACTATCAAGAGGATGTTGTCGAGTTGGCACTTCCCCAAGCTTCAGTGTGATGGTGTTTCAAGTTAGGCTGAATCAAGCCTATTTTGTCCCACATGGGTATATGTGGAAATTGTATTATTATTTTTAAATGTGTTGTAAGTGAAATTCCAAGTGTCATTAGTGGAATATGAACAATCACTATATAATGTGAAGAGTCATGAGGGTAGTCAAAGAGTCAAAGAGGAATGTTGAGGGCCTCCCCACCATTTGTTATATAAAGAACCTCATAAATCATAGTAGATGATTTTGGGAGCCAAGCATTTGGTTAGGCATTGCTTATAGAAGGCATGGAGAGTGTTGTGATGAGCCTTGGCTTCTCCATAGCATAGAGTGAGTACATCTCTTTGGAGGAACACGCGGTGTTGACTATAATGTTCCACTATTGTGGCTAGTAGTTTTTAATGGTGTATGTATGAATGGAACTTTGACTTAATACTATGATCGAGGCAACACATTTTCATGCATAAGTTGTTATTTTAGTTTGACTATTCTGGTTACATTAGCAATGTATGTTATTTAACTTATGCATTTTTGTATGAACTATTTGGTATGTGATTGTATGAATCTTGTTGGAGATGTGTTGTTGGATTAACTAGTCACTTTGGATTTTACACTATTCTGCTTCCAGTCTATGATGTCATCATGCTCGCGTGTTCCTTTTAGGCTATTACAAGCTTCTAAGTGACACACTTCCTTTTCCCCTGTATGTGTTAGAACCCCATGCATCTCACTTGACTCACTTCAAGGTCACACACTTTCTGCTGACAAAGTTATCATACTTACCTCTATGCACTACCACGGTCAAGGCACAACTTTGCTACCCACTGTTGGGACTCCTACTCCAAATGGTTTAAGGTCTAGTTTGGACTTCTTATTAGGGAGGTCCCCTAACATGTTGGTGGGTCCAACACCATCAACACGGTGTGAAAGACATTCTCGTGCAAGGAGACAGTGAAGGTAAGATGGGCAAGTGAATTTCCAAAATCCAAGAATACGACATGGAGATCAAACCCACGAAGTTGATCAAGGGGCAAGAATTGGATAAAATATTGCCTTAGGCTAATTGCTAGGCTCTAGGTATAAATTTGCTAACATATAAGGAAGGAAAGGTGGAAGATCAAATGAACAAAAAAATATTGAAAGCTCAATACAAAAAATGCAAATGAACAACCTTGTCTCATAATGGTCTAATTATCTTGTGAATTATTTTCTTTTTTTCTGAAATTCCCCATTGAATTTTGACAAAGTTAAATACAGGGAATTAAGTCTAAAAGTGTAGAAGTTTTTCATTTCAAATGGCTAGCTATACTGGAAATATCTAGTGGTGATTTTTCTTTTATACCTTGTAGAAGAAGAGATTCATAAGGTAATCAATGAATTTCATAACTGTGTTTGTGGAGGACATTACAGATGGAGAGACACAAACCATATTATCCTTAAACCAGGTTTCTATTGGGCCAAGTTGTTTGGTGAGGTTCATGTTTATGTCAGATCTTGCAGAAAATGTCAGACTTTTGCTGAGAAGTAGAAGTTAGCCCCCCTCCACCTGATTCATATTTTTATGGATGAGTCCTTTTAGGTAGTGTGAGCTAGAATTCATAGGAGAAATACATCCATGATCTAGTGGAAAACACAAGTGGATTCTTACACCCACTGATTATTTCACAAAATGAGTGGAGGCCCTCCCAACTAGAAATGCAACTCATGAAGTGGTTATTAAGTTTATGGAGGAGAATATCCTTACCAGATTCACTTGTCCAAGGAAAATTATCACTAATAATGCTCAAATTTTTAAATCTTCCAAGTTTCTAAGTTTCTTCCAGAAGTATAACATCATCGTTGGTCACTCCACTACCTACTATCCATAGGGAAATGGATTGGATGAGTCTTCAATCACATCCCTTATGAGGATTATGAAAAATACCATATCAAAAAAACAGAAAAACTCGGACTTACAACTGAAGTTTTCTTTATGGTCCACCGAGTTACTACCAAGAGACCAACTAGGAAGTCTCCTTTTGAATTGGTATATAGTAAGGATACAATTTTCCTTGTCTAGCTAACAATGGAAGTGGCTAAAATTTTACAGGATGTTGAGGAAGAGCCAAATTATCTAACCAGTAGAATCAATCGACTTGTAGAACTTCAAGAAACCATGGGGAAGGTAACTGAGAATCTGATTAAATATCAAGAAAAGATGAAGGCTCTTTTTTTAAAAAGGACAAGGGACAAATCCTTACATCCAGAGGATTCGGTGCTCAGATGCAATGTTAGGGGAGAGGAAAAAGGAAAACATGGGAAGTTTGATTTCAAGATATTTAAAGCAAAGGGAAACAACACCTTCCTGCTGGAAAATTTGGTAGTGAGGTGCTTGAACTACCTATGAATGGGCAATTTCTCAAGTTTTATTTCCATCATTAAAGAGGTCCATTTTCACCCACTATATATACCGATGAGCCATTGGACATACCAGTAATGATTTAAGTTCTTAATGTTTCTCTTTTTTCTTTTTCATGTACTTGAATAAAATGACTCCATGCCCAATGCATATAGGGCACTAATATTCGGGTTCTCAATGCATTGCTTGCAATACATTGTCCCCAATTGGATTCGATGTTGTCACCTGTCATACCATATTATAGTTGTGTCAAATGGCCATAGTTTTCTTTGTTAGTACATGAAAGGATGGGTGAAATCTTGGTGTTCCAAAGGTAAAACCAAAAGGGAGAGCCTAAGTCCCAAATCCATTAAAGAGAGCCAAAATTTCGAGGGCCAAAATTGCAGGGAAGACTAAAATATCAAAGGGCAAAATCGAAAGGAGGCTGAAATATTGGGAGCCAATATCAAAAGGACCAACAAGAAGTGTATCAATATTTAGAGATATCGGAGGAAGGAAGAGGGAGATCTCGATGGTTGATTTCAAAAAACAAGCCTGAAATGGCATATCAGAGCCTTAGCATTTGAGCACCCGATATAGGAAGGATAATGCCTTGAAGTAGAATGGTATCAAAATATCAGAGTTTCGTAGCTCAAAAATTTTGGATTCTTTAAAAGGACCCTAGGTTGCCAAGAAAAGGAAATTGAAAGGAAATTATTGAACACCCAAAGACCCGAGGGCCCCTTTCTCTCTCCTCCGATGAAGACACATGGTAGTAGATAATTGTCTCTAAGAAGCTAATGACGCAAATGACATCAGTGTTATGTGGTTGTACTATTGAAATCTAGAAGTTAGTTTTAGAGTTATTTGAGGGCCTAATGGGGAAAATTTGGGTGACAAATGTGACCACTCAGGTGGTGCCACATAAAAATGATGACTCCAATGTGACATCATTTCGAAGGTTAGTTTTTCAAAAGCTGGAATTATCGTAACTCCTATAAAATTGTTTCATAAAAAGTTCCAATATAAGGAAGGGGCTCTGATGTTGAGTGGATTTTAGTCACAAGGGCTCCAAAGAACTGAGAGCAAAGAGATGGTCTAATCACCTAGGTTCTACGGAGAATATCAAACATTGGGGCTTTTGGAATCCCTTTGTAATTCCATTTGAGAAAAGTTACAATGGGAGGTGCTTCTAATGTTGAATGGTATTTGGCTATAGAATCCCAAAGAACCAAGGGGCAAGAGCTGATACACTATGGGATAGGCCCCTAACAGGATCTTAAATACCTTAGCACCTGAGAGTCAAGCCTCTGGTCATAGCTCATAGTCCTATGGTCAATAAACAATAAAAGGGGATGAAGTCATCAAAACTCTATGAATTTGTAAGACTTTAATAAATAAATTTATGATGAAGGGATTCTCTTATATTGTAGTGCTCAAGTATTATACCGATGGTCCCTAGCGGCGGTCCCGTGGAGGTAGAACAAGAGGGGAACTAAGAGAAAATGGGCTAAGAGCACCAAGATTATATGATTTTGTAACATTTGCTTCAAATGCAGATATGATGGATGAAGGATCTGATAATACAACCCACCAAGTGTTATATTGGTGGTCACAGGTGGTGCTTCTATGGTATATGAATAATAAGGAGCTAAGCAGAGAATGGCTTGAGACATCAAAACTTTGGATTTCCCTAATGTCGTGTTAAAGGAAGTTACAATGAGTCATGGCTATGAGATTGCACTATGTTATATTACAAGATGTATTGGGTCCCCATAGTGAACCACATAGGTAATAAAAGAGTGGATGGGTTGGTAGCTAAGCTACAAAGCCACTCTAAGACCACCACACTCAACCAAATCCAACTCCAGAAATGGGAAGTTTCAAGTTGTTAAAGGGAGAAAGCGACAGGAAAACTAACCAATAACCATGGAAGGACACTATGGCCCGATCAGAGGCAATCATAGGAAATGACATTGGAGACATTTTTTCCGTGTTCATCATCACATCTCATGTTTCTCATGTTTTGTTATTTTATAATTTTTTTGCATTTTCAAGAAAAGAATCAAATATGTTTTGTAATCTTTAGGACATTCGAATGCTAGGATAGCTGGTAGTTCAGATAGTTGGAGCATTAGGGTATTTTTGTAACTGTTGTTCGAGCTCTCCCTCCCTATATAATGGAATAGGAAACTCATTAGACGGGTTTCCAAATTTTATTTTCAGGGGTCCAAATTCTGTCTTTCCAAAGATTCTAAGTTGTGTTTGTACGGAAAGAGGTTCCAAGTTTTGGTTCAATTTCTTATTCATGAGGTGGTAATTTCTATACAAATTTCAATAGCTTGAGCCTGTGACATGGACTGCATTTTTCAAGATTAATGAAGAATAAATGGTGATTCCAAGCATAGGAATGTGTAGTATATGTTCTTCATTTGTGTGTCGCTTCATATGTGTTCTTCTTCCTCGGAAATTGTGCAAGTTATAGCTATTGGATTCACTCATAAATCATGGATTTACTTATGTTATATTCTAGTATATAGTACCTGTCAAATTATAGACTTTCTATGTTACACTATAGCATAAAGTACCAATGGAATATTGAGTTGGAAACCCTAAAGTGCACTCCATAATTTCTACACTTCATTTCCTTATTCTTTGATGATTCTGCTAGGGTTTATTACTTAGTATTCTAGATTTCTCAAGCCCTCTATGCTAAAGTCCTTCCTTACTTTCCCCCTTCCCATTTTACTGCAACACAAAATTGAGCTGCATTAACTATGTGTAGGCCACCAAACTTGGACATTTATTTTTAATATGATCTATATTTTTTACATGTATGTTTGAATCTACCTCTATGAAAGGTAATTGAACTAGATTTAAAATCATTTCTCATTTATCTCTTGAGCAACAATGAATCATCTTCAAGAGAGACTAAGATGTATACAAGGAATTGACCTCCCCTCAACCTAGGGTTTGTCTCTAGGAGCTACAACACCAACCTTTTGTGCCAAAACCATATTTCTTCAGATTTTCTCAAATAACAATGCCCTTGGCCACCTTCTAAGAAATAGACATTGTATGGAGTAAATCTTGTTCCATTTATTATGATCTTACGTGTATCATATTTCTTACCACACAATTCTTTTATATGAAAACAAAAGCATGCCTTTGGTCACACATTTGTCTAGCACTTAACATTTATGTCTTAATCCATTAACAAATAATACATTTTCAGCCTATACCTTTTTCTTTAACAACATAGTTCCTTTCCCTTTGATAGCAGCAGGTAAAATATTACTAAAGGTTACATAATTTTCTTTCTTTATTTCATTAAAACAACTAAACATATCTTTTTCACTAGTCATATGCTTTGAAAATTTGTTGTTGATTTACCACAAATTTTCTTGATCTCCTACATACAAGGGTAGACCACAATTTTTAGGGTCTGTAATTTTATTTTTCCATACCTTCCATGGTATGGTCTCCTGTTCATGTTGGTAAGATGGCCTCATTCTACTTTTGCATTTAGTTTCTCTATGACCAAACTTATTGCAAAGAGAGCATTCAACTTCTTCTTTAAGTGGTGAGAAAACATTATAATAATATTTCTTTGCTCTGGTCTCATTCTTTTGTTTTCTTGCTTCTCTAGTCATAATACTTTTATAAGAAACAAAATGAACAACTTTGTGACCAAAATTGTGAAGTGAAGCATTGACCATTGAAGTAGGAGTGCCTCGGAATATAATAGCTTATTTAGTATATTTCCCTTTTATTATGGTTAGTTTTTTTGCACGATAAGTATTTGATCCGTCATTCTTTTCTTGAAGATTGTTTCCTTTCTTTGTATTGACGTAGCTTCCTGTACCTATTTCAGAAGATTTCATGGCTTTTTTATGTTTAACCATTTGAATTGTATCCAATACCTCTCTTAATTAGAGGAGAACGTTTCACTTTGATGATTTCTTCTAAAATCTTAGATCCTTTATAAAATATTAAATTTAGAGCCTTTGTTTTGTCAAGTTCCTTTCTTAGACCAACTATTTCAAGTTCTAAATTTTCATAGCGCCATTCCTTTTCTAGAACTCTTTTCTTCAAAACTTCTTTAGCTAATTTAGCTTCCTCTAAATAGATTTTTAGCTACATTATCTCTTCAATAAGAGTATTTTTTATACATATTTCTTTTTCTTCTAAAGCCTCCATAAATAGATCATTAAATTCATGTATACATTTTTCTTCAAATTCCATAAGCAACTGATAATCTTGATCAGATTCAACATCCTCATTATTGTAAGAATATTCACTATCTTCACGAGTAAAAAAAAAATTCTTGCTATCAAAAATTCTTCTAACATTCCTCTTTAGAACATTCTTCCCTTTCTCATTATTATCTTTATGAGGACATTCAGTAGCGTAATGACCTACTCTTCCACATACATAACATTTAAAAGGAAGCTTACATTTGAATTTGCTAGTTCCTACCTGAAGTTTCTTCACAAATTTTGCTTCTTCTTCATTTGAGATATAACATGTTTCCTTAAGCTCTTCCTTTTACTTCCCTTTGTATGTACCTTTGAATGTTGGTTCTCTGATAGCCGATGGATCCCCTCTTCTCATCTCATAAGCTATTAATATCCCATGGAGCTACTCAATAGTGAGATTCTTCAAATCCTACATTTCTTTAATGGTATATTCTTTGGAATAAAACTTTGAAGTTAGACATCTTAGAATTTTCTCAACAACAGTAGAATCATTTATTTCGTCACCAAGATTTTTCATTAAGTTAACAATCTCATCTACTCTAAGGAAAAACCTTGCAATACTTTCATCATCATGTATTGTAAGGGTCTCATATTAAATCTTAAACATTTTAATTTTAGCGCTTTTTACCTTACTATATGCTTCGTAGCTTTGGATAATCTTGTACCATATATCCTTTGTGGTATTCAGCTACATGACCTTCAAATGTTCTGATTCAGCTAAGCTTCCTAAGATAGCATTGAATGCCTTTCCCTTTGCATCATATGTGGGAATGGGGGAGGGGAATTGATATCCACCTTCAACAATTTCCCATATATAAGTTCTAATTGCCTGCAAATAAGCTCTCATTCTCACTTTCCAAAATACAAAGTTAGTTCCATTAAACAAAGGTGGCTTAATAGAAAATGATCCTTATTGACTACTCATCTTGATGGATCTCCCTATAAGTGATCAAACTTATTTTGCGGGACCTACTCTGATAACAACTGTTGGGAAAAATACTTATATGGCGGGTGAATCAGTATTTTAAACTTCAAAGCTTCAAATTTTATATTCTAAAATATCTACACTTTTTATTGAGGCAACCTACGTATGCACACTATTTTAGAGAAAGAATTCAAACCTATGTATATCCAATTTACTAATTTTTAGTATACTCTATCATATGATTATCTTTAATCACTATATCAGTAGCTTAATTACTTTTAAGTTTGCAACAAATAACATAAATAAATCACAATTTTTAGGTGGAAACCCAATGTGGGAGAAAACCATCGTTTCTACTATATTTATCTTATTCTCATGATATAAAAAAATAATAATAATAATAATAATAATAATAAAATAATAAAAATAAAAATAAAAATAAATAAAGAAAAATCATTACATTTGTACTGATGTAGACTCTTATTAATATGTAGGAACCCACCTACAGGAGGCAATAACCTCCACTCATTCTCCAAATCCTATTGGAAGGGAGCTACAACCCCCCTAAATCTTGTTTTACCAGCTTATACTAGAAAGAAGCTCCTACTCCCTTTTTGAAGGTTGCAACCCTTAGCTCCTTGTGGACCACTTTTAAGAATGTTTCAAACTAGATCCACTTGTCAAAAAACCATCACATAACCTATAGGCCACCTTTCTTCAAAATTTCAAACTTGACCCATATCAACAAGAAACCCAAACAAACATGTGAAACTAAAGCACTAAATTTGAGACACTGTCACACTGAAAATCAACTGAATTTATGAAGCATCAAGTCAACGAATGTAAGACCCAACTAGAAACAAAAAAATCAAATTATGTACATGACTGTACTGAATAATGCTTGCGTATGTACATACTTCCCCTGTATAGTACATACGTGTGAATCTTAACCCACTGACTATTTTGTCATGAATCATTGTAATATTGAAATAACCATTGAACCATACATAGATCACTGACCCAATTACTGATTACTAAACTAATTGAAAATTACTATAGCATAATTACTAACCACTATTCCAATCATGAACAACTAACTCTAACAACATTGTCAAACAAAGATCAGCATGATCAAGACTTCATTGATAGACAATAGCAAACATAATATAATTGATCAAATGTCATCATTTAACAGTACTGCAAACCCTGCCATATATATATTAATACCTCAAGACTTATTAGTGTATGTATGTTCTTATCATGCACAACCCTCATGTACAAATCTGCAAACTTTATCTCTAAGTATATACATGACCCTGTAGAGATGCATCAATATATGTATGTGACTATTCCAAAACACACCTACGTACATATCGGAAAACTTTCACTACAGACAATTTCACTTTCCACAACCCTTCCTATCAATAATATAGACTTATGATTAATTTATTTAGATCATAGAATAGAGATTCATCATATTTTCATCATTTTTAGGTACTTAGACATTTGCAACAAATAAATCAATCTAGCATTTTTGTCAACAAACTTCCATATCTTTCATATCTAAGTCTTCTCCTTGCTCCCTGGTGCAGACCTGTTCCAAATTAGATCACATATGTATAACTCATCAATTTCACACATAAAACATTCATCTACTTCTCCTTATATATCTTTAGCCTTATCCAATACCTTATGCCAATTTCTTAATAATGTCATTGGTATTCTTTGACAGGATCAAATAACCATTGTCGCTTCCATTACTATGGTCCAATACCATGGTAATGACCCATGATATTCAAAATACCATGGTTCAGATTTTGTACACAACTTTCTTGTGTACAACCAGTGTATGTTCGTGACCCTTCTTCATAGGATCCATGTATACTTTCTCAAACTTCACTTTTAACATTCATTTATCTTTGATCTGTCATTTCCCTTTCCATACCATTTGTAGCATCTGTATAACCATCAGGTTGATATTTTTATCAAGTAGGTTTCCATCAAGGAAAACACATTAGCCATAATGCCAACACCAAAATGGTCTTATATAATTCATAGGATATAAATATACTTCTACCATGAATTTGGATTGAATCATATCTTGACAACAAATTGCTACAAGTTACTACAAGATTTCTAGCTAGTTTGTTCTCTAAGTTATCTCACCAAATGGCTAAGCAAATAAAATGAAAATGAGATGGGGAAATTTTTATTATTAATTAGTATGTCCTAAGACTCAAATACAAGTGCAATATCTAATAAATAGTCTTGTTAACATGTGCTAAACATTAGCAGAAAAATACTACTCTAGAAACCAAAAATTTCATAACAATGAGCTAGTAAGTTGTGTAAGTACCCAAATGCCTAATTTAATCAAGTGAAAATTATATGGGGTAAGTTTTTTTTTATTAATTTGGATGTTCTTATGATTCAGTAAAAGTGGAATAGAAGTGTAAGGAGTTCATTAACATGTGCTAAAAGTCAACATAAATTTATTACTATTTTGCCACAGGATACTCCGAGACATTTCAAAATTTTGAACTATTAAACTAATCCGAGTATCTTAATGATGAATATGAATTTTCAAAGTTGTATTAAGGATGTATCATACTTTTAAACGTATAAATGACCTTCAAAACCACTTATTTCAATCATTTAAGCAATCTAACATATAACAAATAAATCATGAATATTAAGTGCAAAAATAGGAAAAGGAAATGCATGTGAAAAAAACATTTAGAAAACATAAAGAAATTGTAAAGAAAGGATTTGAAAATCCTAGGATGGCCAATCCCAAGAATAATCAAATTCCTATGAATGAAACCAAGCCTCAGAAGCTAAAAATGACATCAAAATTCATTATTAGATTAAATCCAAGTACATCCTTTCTAGAAATGAAAGTAGAGCTACAAAATAGCAAGTTTTCTTCACAAGAAAACTAATAAATACATGCCCCTAGATGATAATTAGAATTGGTACTTATACAAATTGATGAGGAAGAATCCTGCTTGAAAAGAGGTAGCTTTCCCCTCCAAAATCCCTCAAAAAGTGGATATGGTTCCCAACAATTGGAATCTTCATTAAATATTGAGTTCTTACTTCTCTTGTAGTAGGGAACACATCCCTATATTTTATCAATCAATGGAGCTCCAGAATCTATAAATGATTTTATTATATTTTATTCATTTATTGGTCCATCCTGTAGCAGAGAGAAAGTCCCTCAATTATCTCATCCTCTAAATCTTAAGAATCTATCCAATATTTTCACAATATTCTACAACAATAAATAATATTAGGCACACAATATGAAATTATCTCTAAACCTTCCTAATGAACACAGTATAGCTCAAAAATATGTCATCAATTGCAAAAAGAGAGGTTAAATTTGCAGAAGGATGGTTAGGCAGGCCTTGAATTGTACCTATTTGGGAAGCCCATGATACCCCATTATGAAAGTGTCGTTCATTCTCTAAGAAACTTAATCACCTAATTGTACCTCATTCATAACTTTGTGGCCTCTCCCTTATACATTTGTTAGTCCTTTTTTTAAGAAACTTTGTTGTAGGTTCTGTAAGGACAAGCACAAAATATACATTAGAGAAATTTTGAGGTAAAAAATGGGCCTCCAAACAAAATTGTATAACAAAAATCAACTTTAGAAGAACCATTAGGATTCAAGATGATGATGTCAACAATGGGGGATGATTCACCATTTTTGGAGTAAAAATGTAAAAATATTAAAAAAAAAGAAAAAAAAAAACTACTTTTTGAACTCATATTTTCAACTTATTTCCCTATGGATTTGCTCAAAGTTTGAGTGGAGAACTCGTTGGATGCGAAATTTAATTCCTCATCCAAGGAGTACTCGTGTTGCATACTTTTGATGGGCCCTACTACATGAAAATTGAGAAATACATGAAAAGTGTGATTACAATCACTTTTTTCCACGTATTTCTCATTTTTCGTGTGGCAAGGTTCATCGAAAGTATGCAACATGGGTAATCATTAGATGAAGAATTAATTTTTGTATCAAATGAGTTATGTTGCTTAAAATTTGAGTAAAATAGTAGGGAGGTAAATGAAAATATGAGTTGAGAAAATAAGTTTTTCTTTTTTCCCTCCAAAATTTTATGATGTAATCTAATCTCATTTTATTATTCCACTTTTATTTTGTAATATTCCTTAGGAAACCCATTTTAGACCTCAAAATTTCTCTAATGGTTATTCTTTTCATGGATTTGTTTAGCGGTCTTTTCAAGCAAAAAAAAAAAAAAAAAAAACTCTTTACATTTGAACTATGTTGGCTAGCAGGGAAAAGTGACATCATCTCCATTGCATTCACATCCTCATTTCATTTTCACTCACTCTTCTAAATTGTTTGTGCATAGAAAAATCACAATTTTTCTTGAGACCATTAGTCTTCTTTCTCCCTCTTGTGAAAGATGGGATCTTGAAGAGTTCTAGGCTTGGCAAGGTTTTCCACGTCCTTTCCCAACCTCTTGATACATTTTTCAACCATGTGGAAACCTCTTGAACTCTAAAAAAGCCCTTGCATGAAATCTTGTAGAAATTGAGAGCATCCTATAGCATCCTATAACATACTTATAACATCTTGTAGCACCTCATAAACTCCATTAGAACTTGACTATAATTGCCCCTCAGGCCTAATTTTTGCCTCTTACCCTTCCATAACATATTCTAGGCCTTGGACACAAGTTGGATGGGGCCAGAGAACCGTTAGAAAACCTCTTTTCATCATTATGGATTGATTTATGTGATTAGGGTTAGGCATTTTGATGGTGAATGCATTATTTCCTTATGCTCGCTTCTTCTTATTAGTTGTGGTATCTCTATGGACAAATCCAACCCTCATAGTATTCAATACAGATTTTTAAAGTTAGCAAGGAAATTCTCCCTTTCTGCTATAATTTTTAGATATTTATTTTCAATGTGGCCTTTTAAGATAGAGGTAAAAGAAACATTTTTCATGTTGCTTAGAAACTGACATATCTCATGCTCAACTCAAAACAATTGTGTTTCCATTTCTTATCATGTTCAATTCTAAAGAAACATCCATACTTCATCTTCTTTTCATTCTCAAACTTCTATCAGAAATAGCTACAAGATATACTGTTGAGAAACTAAAAAATATTATAATCTTTTTTTCCAAAAAGGTGGCAAGGAAAAATATGTACTTCCCTTTTGGTGCTCCTCATTTAAATTCTATGTTTTTGGTGACAAAGTTGCTAAAAATTGGGCTTTCTTAAGTTGTCTAGGATTTCTTGTAGAACTTAGGAGTGATCTACTATCAACCTGTATTAATTCTATAGCACACTATGTCAATCCTATAGCAGCAACCTACAGGTCTTGTAGCCCCTCTATAACAGTCTATGAAATCGATAACTTGGGTAGATTACCCTTCAACTGTAGTGATAGGCCTCCTTAGCTTAAAATGAGAATTCTTTTATGTGCCAAATGAGGCTCAAGTCCACTTAAGTTATTGATGGTTGGGTGGTTGGCTTAACGTGCTGTATGAGTTTGCCCCCACCTACTATGTTGGCCCACCCTTTAGAGTCATCAACCTTTTTTTAGTTTGAAATTATTCCACACATGGGATTGACAAAATGAGATAATTGTAGTTAATTGTTAAATGTGGTCGAGACCACTGACCCATCCTTAGTTTATGAAACCTTTCTCTTCTCATGCATTAGTAACCATTTTTAAACTAATACGTGCTATAAAGGAAGGGTTAGGAATGTGCATACTTGAGCCTTCCTAGTATTCTTCACTTATGTGTTAATCACTTGATGTCTTCCCATTATTACTGAATAGAGGTAATGGTCAATTTTCTAGCTTCTTGAGATGTATCTTCCCATTCTTGTTGCTCCACGCATTGACCTTTTTTTAATATGTACTTGACTTATCGAGCCTTATCAATACAAGTTCTACAAACAGTTGAGCAAGTGTTGTTGTTGAAGTGGAACAATGATCTTGTAGCAACTCTGCAAAGGTCCTATAGCTACCAAAGATCAAGGAAATGACTCTCCAATGCCCTCATGATGATTGCTTCTTCATTCTGGCACACTCAGCTATGGTTCTGTAGGGTTTGCACAGACTGTTGCTTGATTGTGTTTCTTCTTGTAACAATCACGCAGACCCCTCTAAGACCAAAATATCCTTCATATAATGCTTACAAAAACACTGATAAGTCATGATCAATCTATGGATAAGGATCATAAGCCTTGGCTATGGTGAAAGTAATGAAGGGGTGAAAATGAGGATTTTTTACGGACAGAGGTGGATATTTGGGTGGAAAAGAGGCTAAATGGTGTGGAGGATGAATGATAATGGTGTGGTGGACCCATCCTCTTTTCCCTCGATGAAAAAACTAATATTTGAACCCTTTTTCTATGAAGATCATAATCCTATAGCAAATATGGGACAATCATGTAGCATACTTGTTTAATCAATATCTCTCAAATGGTACATTGGATTTACCCAAATTTCTTTGAGCATGTCTCCACCATCCTTATGAATATCCCCATAAAACAATATTGGTTAGTGAATGTGCAAATCTTAAGAAAAATGAAAAATGCATGTAGGTGATAGCAACAAATTTATCAAAACATATGCACTAAAATTTACTAAAAAAATTTAAACATGTTACCATCATCCTTATGAATCTCCCAATAAAAAAACTTTGCCAATGGATGCACGATTTTCAATAAATCATCAAAACAATTTCTACTTGCATATTTTAGCAATCTTGTAAAAGCACAAACATTTCCTATAGCACTTCAGGAAAATGAGGAAAATGAATGGAAATGGTTATGGAATGCTGGGAAATGTAACAAGGATGCATTATGAGGATGACAAGAGATGTATGGACTTTTTCTTAGCATGGTGGAGCATCTTGGTATAGAAGGTAGAAAACTCAATGTTGATTGCCCTTGACTAGATGTTTTCTGATCTGATAAACATCTTGTTGCTTGTCCATGTTGGAGAGACCCTGCATATATAATTGGAGCAAAGGATCTTTCTTTTCCATTTTTCCTTTTTTTTTTTCTCTTTTTTCATGATTTTTTCTCTCTTCTAGGCCTACTAGTTGCCTCAATAAAGTTTTCCACCAGCAGGTCTACCTAGGCATCTCAAAGGAGGTTTTCAGCTAGGAAATTCTTTATTTTTTTTCTCTTTTTTCCAACACATCGGTGGCATCATAGAGGTTTTCAACCAGTGAACCAATCTTAGGTGCCTCAAATATTTTTTTCACCTTAGATTGTATTTTTTCATTTTTCCTTTTTTCCTCCTTTTTCGTTTATCCTATGTTAGGTCCCTATAATACTAGTGATTCCCCCATTACTATTGTCATTATATCCCTTATTGTTATTTTTGTGCCCCTATTGTCCTCATATTGTTATTATTGTGCCCCATAGAAGCCCACTATTGTTATTTTTATTCCCTTATATTATTATTGTTATGTCAGCTTTGATTATATTGTGAACCCTTAGACTCCTATATATAGAAAGGAGGTTTTGTTGTTTGTATCATCCAAGAATTTTTCATTTGTGTAATGTAAAGAAGTTTTCCCCTTCGAAGAGGTTGATTTCTAAGTCATTGATCTATCTTTTCTATTTTTTTGTGAGTTGGTTTCATAACATTTGGTATCAGAGGTTTGGATTCTAGGGTTTTGTTGCTCCAAAATAGGTCATCATAGAATTTTTGCTATAACTTTTTTCTGCGACGTTTCAGAAGCTAAAAAAAAAAAATTGTTTGAGCCGCATCTCGATGATCCTTCAGTCTGAATTTCAAATATTGTCTCGCTATATTTTCTAAGATATGATCCAATGATTTTAGGGTTTTTGTAGGCTCCCGAATTACATACCAAATAGGTGGCCTTGGGAAAATTGTCATAACTTTCTCCCTAAGTATTAGATTGAAATTTCATAAGAAGTTACAGAAGGAGGATGGACTGTAGTTTTCTTTGCATAATTTTCAGTTTCGAAGGTTGAAACAGTGACACGTGGCACTTCGTACAAGTTCGCTCTACTGAAAAATTGTATAATCAGATCATCTTGGGAGATTGGGCATAACGCTTGCTAAGAGAATCCAATTTCAATCAGACTTGTGGCATTGGAAAGATGACTCAGAGGGATACTATAGTTCAAAATTTTAGACCTTGGAGATCTGAAATTTAAGAGATACATTAGATAAAATATCGAGCTCCTACAAAGTGAAAAAAGGTGTGTAGTTTTTTTTAAATTTTGCATAAGTTTGGTTTGAAAAATTATTTTGAAGGGATTCAAAGAGCATACTGAAGCATAATTATCATTAATTGATTCCCCAAAGAAAGAAAATGGAAACGCCTAGTTAGAAACCTGAAATCTCTAGCATGACTCATGAAGAAGAGGAAGAAATGCAACATGATATATCGAAATTACGAGACCATGTGCAACAAAATTCACTTTCACAAAAAGTAACAGAACTAAGATGGATGGTTTAAAAAAAGATGTGGAAGCTAAGATGGATGGTCTAAAAAAAGTTTGGAAGCTAATATGGATGGTTTAAAGAGAGGCGTAGAAGCTAAGATGAATGACATGGAAGCTAAGATGGATGGAATTGAAGCTAAGATGGATGGTTTAAAGAAAGGTGTGGAAGCTAAGATGAATTGATTCCTATGTCAAGCACCAGTGTGTCAAGTGATGGCTGCAAGTGGAGGAACTATAAATTTCTTTGGAAAGTTCCATAATATAAAGCTATCCATGGGAGAATGTATAATGAATAGCCCAATGGTTTCCATTCCAATGGGTGGTGTTGATGTTGTACTAGGAGTCTAATGGCTAGAATCCTTGGGTACAATAGATTTTAATTTTCAAGAACTTTTCATGAAATTTTCTCCAAAAGGAAAGGAATTTGAATTAAGGGGTATCACAAGGAAAAAATGAAAGATAACCATCTCTAACAAAATGACAAAGCTTGTAAAGAAATAACAATTTGGGATAGTTGCACAATTATGTTTGCTAGAGGTTCCCACATTGAAATCATCTATTTCTCCAAATCTCCAAAATGCCTTGGACAATAATTCCAAGGTATTTGAGACTCCCAAAGGCCTCCCACCTATTACTGATCATGATCATGCTATTCATTTGATTCCAGGAAGTGTTCCTCCAAACATAAGGCCTTACATGTATCCCTGTGCCTAAAAGAGTGAAATTTAATGTATGGTTGGAGAAATGCTAAAGGTTGGTATTGTTCAACATAGTTAAAGTTCTTTCTCTACTCTAATAGTATTGGTTCAAAAGAATGATGGATCATGGTTCATGTGTCCTGATTATAGGGAGATCAACACGCTCACTATTAGAGATAAATTTCCCATTCCTGTCATTGATGAATTCTTGGATTAATTGCATGGATCAATTTACTTCACCAAGTTGTATCTTAATTCAGGATATCATCAAATCAAAATGAAGACTGAAGCCATTCTGAAAACAAAATTTAGAACTCATGAGCATCATTATGAATTTTTTGTCATGCCTTTTGGCCTTAACAATGCACCTTCTACATTTCAAGGTTTGATGAATTCCATTTTCAAACCCTTCCATAGAAAATTTTGGTTAGTAATTTTTATGATATACTAATCTACAACAAGTCTTGGAAGTATCATGTTCAACATGTTGACAGGGTGCTCAAACTATTGGAGGAGAAAAAATTATATGTAAAAAGCTCCAAATGTTTCTTTGGAGTACAAGAGGTGGAATATCTAGGTCGTATTGTATCTCATGAAGGTATTAAGGTAGACCCTAGAAAAATTAGAACCATTAAGGAAAGGAAAATCCCCACATCCATAAAGCATATGCGAGGATTTCTTGGGTTGACAGGGTATTATCACAAGTTTGTTAAGAATTATTGGAGAATAGCAGCACCTCTAACAACATTATTGAAAAAAGATGCATTTTCATGGACTCTGGAAGAAACAAAGGCCTTTAAACATCTTAAAGAGGCAATGTGCCAAGTACCGATCTTAGCTACATCAGACTTCACAGAAACCTTTATTGTGAAATGTGATGCCTCAGGAAATGGAATTGGTTTTGTTTTAATGCAAGAAGAAAGAATCGTTGCTTTCGAAAGTCATCCAATCAAAGGAAAGTATTTACACAATGTTATTTATGAGAAGGAAATGTTGGAAATATTACATGCACTTAAGATATGGTGACCATACCTAATGGGAAGACACTTTAAGGTAAAAACAGATCATGATAGTCTTAAATACTTTTTAGAACAAAGATTATCTTCAAAAGAGAGGAAAAAATGGGTGACAAAGATGTTGGGTTATGACTTTGAAATCGTCTACAATAAAAGGATGCAAAATGTTTTGGGAAATGCACTCTGAAGAAAGGATGAGGATGTGGAAGCACTTTTTTGTGCCATTTCTATTATCCAACCAGATTAGATAAATGAAGCAAGGGATGAATGGAAGTATTATGAAGAAGTGTGGGAACTCATTCAAAAGTTACAAGAAGATCCCAGTACATCTGATACATTTACCTAGAAAAATGATTCATTTTGGTAAAAATATCACATATACCTATGTAATAATTCCCAACTCAAACAAAATATTCTTATGGAATTGCACACCTATCCCTTAGGAGGGTAATCAAGATTTCTAAAAACTTACCAGAGGGTTAAGAAGGAATTTTTTTGGGATGGCCTTAAATCATATATTCAAAAGTTTGTGGCGGAATGTTTATTTTGACAACATAATAAAGTTGAAATAGTTAAGACCCCAGGTCTATTACAACCTTTATCCATTCCAAACCAACATTGGGAGGAGGTTGCAATGGATTTTATCACAAGTGTACCCAAGTCTGAAGGAAAGAGTGTTATCATGGTGGTAGTTGATAGACTTACCAAGTATGCACAATTTTGTGCATTATCTCATCCATTTAAAGTGAGTACAGTTTATACTGCATTTATGGAAAAATTTCAAAAGCTACATGGAAACCCAAAGATTATTATAAGCGATAGAGATCCCATTTTCACTAGAAATTTTTCAACATAATTATTTTCTTGTCTTGGCACTCAGTTAGCTCATAGCTCATCTTATCATCCTCAATCTAATGGGCAAACTAAGATAGTAAACAAATTTTTGGAAGGATATCTTTGTTTCTTTGTATTTGATAAACAGACACAATGGGTCAAATGGTTGACTCTGGCTGAATGGTGGTATAACACTTCCTTCCATATTGCAACAAAAATGACCCCATTTATGGCACTTTATGGATATCATCCACTGTCCATCATATCATATTAAGAGAAAATTTTAAGGCTCAAGTGGTGGAATATCATATTGATCATCAACAACAAGTTCTCCAACTCTTAAAGGATAAACTCACTTTGGTGCAAAATAGAATGAAACAACAGGCAGATCAACATCGCAACAAAAGAAGTTTTTATGTAGGTGACTGGGTATTCCTACGGCTACAACCATATAAACAAATATCCCTCAAAGAACCTAAGGAGTATAATAAATTATCACCAAAGTATTATGATCTGTATAAAGTGTTCCAAAAGATAGGTATTATGGCATACAAATTGGAGCTTCCTACAGCTTCCCAAGTGCACCCAATTTTCCACATTCCATGCTTAAAGAAGGTTATAGGTGACAAGTTCCCAATTCAAACAATATTTCCAGAACTTGATGAGGAAATAAAAATCATACTGGAACCTGAAGCAATCATAGAAACAAGAACTTGACAGTTACGAAATCGATCAATTTTAGAGTACCCCATCTAGTAGAATAACTTACCCGCTGAAGATTCCACATGGCAGGAGGAGAATTTTATACACAAGCATCCAAAATTACTCAAGCTTTGAGAACAACACTTTCTTGAAGGAGAGGGGCATGTTATGTCCCTATAGTACTAGTACTTCCCTTATTACTATTGTCATTGTAGCCCTTATTGTTATTATTGTGCCCCTATTTTCCTCATATTGTTACTATTTTGCCCCATAGAAGCCCACTATTGATATTCTTGTGCCCTTATATTATTATTGTTATGTTGGCTTTGATTATGTTATGACCCCTTAGACTCCTATATACAAAAAGGAGGTTTCGTCATTTATATCATCCATGAATTGTTCATTTGTGTAATGTAAAGGAGGTTCCCCCTTGAAGAGGATGATTTCTAAGTTGTTGATCTATCTTTTCTATTTTTTGTGAGCTGGTTTCATAACATCCTATCCTACATTTCTTGAAGAATAAAACATCTTTCATGCATAGGAATACTTCCAATGCAGCCATATACATACCTAGATTAAAAATGAACTCATATGTCGGTATGAAATGTTTGATTTGATATGTACCAAAATAAGGGAGAGAACCTACTTTGATTAAGATGATATCAAGCACTACTAAAGAAGAGAGTGATGCTCCATATTGTTGATTTTTTTGAACCAAAGCTCAATATAGTTTTGACGCCCCTAGTTCACTTGCTCATCTAGATCATTCTTCATGTATTATTTTTCTATGACATTCAAATATTATACTATTTTTTGGTTAGTCTCCTTAAGGCATAGTAGAAATTCCTTGATTTCAGGTTCTAATGGATGCTCTTAATCAAAGGTGGTCCAAGACTCTTTATTCTCCTATGGATATCATTATTATTAATGTTGTCTTTAATAATAGTAGATAAATCTTCTTTCTGAAATACACTTCTTGACATAAGATGAATATCATTTATATCAAGAGGAGATTTTTGAAAAAAAATCATTTCATCATCGTAAGTGGGCTAAGGCATTTTATTGTTGGGGTTGGGAAGTGATTGTGAAAGTATTTGAGATGGAGTTGGCTTTTGAGATGGCTTTGGAGGAGGTGTACAGTATGTTTGTTGAGGTTGGAGTGTAGGATATTGAGAATATTGAGGGAAGGATGGATCACCTCATTGGGGAGGTTGGTGTGAAGATGGGAATTGAGGATATTGAGGGAAATATGGATCACCCCATTGAGTGGGATGGTGTTGATATGGATGTAAAGGAGGAATGGAAAGTTGGGAAGGATAAGACCATGGATATTGAGGAAAATATGGACCACCCAATTGAGGAGTTTGGTGTTGAAGGAATGACATAAGACCCCTGATATGTTTGAAAAGGTTGAGGAGGATAAAACTCTTATTGATATGGGTTGACAGAGAAGAGATGCTCCATGCCTACTTCTAACTTCTCTACCACATATTCTTCTTCTACTTGTAAAAGTGGAAGGTGGGGGGGTTTTTGGTATTGAAGAAATAGTTTATATAAAACTTGAATGTGAATGGTAATGTAATGAGATATGCCTAATGACATTTTTTTATTTTGCATAAAAAATAATAAGGAATCAGTCCAAGAAAAAGGCAATTCTTGCTTTGACGCCTCCCTAGAAATGACACCAAAAAGTGATGAGCCCCAGTATTTCAACAAGAATGTTGCAACTCCCAAGGATACCAACATTAACTATCAATCTAAATTTCATACAAACTTAAGAGGGTCTGACATTCTATGTGCAACAAGCACCTTTCTCTTCATAGTCTGACTCCCTTTAATGTAGTCAAAAGAAGGTAATGAAATAACTTGAAATGAGAAAATATCTAGGTAATTCATCAGTCCAAAATTGCAAAAAGGTAAATAGCAACAAGAAAACCTATTATACTTTTGTTGAAAAGTAAATGACAACAAGGAAATCTATTCTATTAGAAAAATGTAAATCACATTGATAATGAAGAAAATATAATATATCTTATTAGAAATAAAATGGAATTAAAGGAAATCTAATCTATTGTGCATGGAAGGAAAGTCCTAGATTACTTTCTCATGAAAGAAATCACACTTTTCGTAAAGTAAATTGCGGAAAGGAAATATAAACTAATTGCAGAAATCAACATTCAAGAAGTAAGCAAGGTCAATGATAAATGGTGACTTAAGAAATCCTTAGCTCAAAAAATGTTTCCTCAGAGAGTTCATAGGCTATAAATATACTTCTACCATGAATTTGGAGTGAATAAGAGCTTTAAAACAATCTGCTACAAGTTGTTGCAGGATTGTTGCCTAGTTTGTCCTCTGAGTTATCTTGCTAAATGTCCAAACAAATCAAATGAAAATGAGATGGTGTAAATTTAGTCATTACGTAGGATGTCCTAAGACTCCAATACAAGTATAATATCTGAAAAACACCCTTGTAACATGTGCTAAACATTAGCATAAAATTAGTACTCCAAAAACCAAAATTTTCAGAACAATGAGCTAGTAAGCTGATCTAAGTACCCAAATTCCTAATCTAATCAAGTGAAAATGATATGGGGTAAACTTTGTTATTAATTTGTGTGTTTTTATGCTTCAATATAAGAGTAATAAACTCGAAATATTCTCATTAACATGTGATAAAATTCAACAAAAATTTATAACTATTTTGCTATAAGATACTCCCAAAAATTCCAAAATTGTGAACTAGTAAACCAATCCAAGTAGTTTAATAATGAATATGAATTTGCAAAGTTATCTTAATGATGCATAGTAATTGCATGTATATAAATGACTTGAAAAACCACTTAATTCGATCATTTAACCAATTTAACCTATATAAAATGAAGCATTAATATTGAGTGCAGAAATAGGAAATGAAAGAATATGAAATGGAAGTGAACAAAACATTCAAAGAAGATAAAGAAATTGTGCAATAGGGCTCTAAGGCTCTTGGGATAGAAAATCACAAATATAATTAGAGTCTTGTTAAGGAAAGCAAGCTTTAGAAGCTAAAAATGAAACCAAACTTCATTATTTGAGTCAATCCAACTATATCCCTAATAGAAATGAAAGTAGGGCTACCAAATAACAATTTTTATCCACAAGAAGGCTAAGAAATACATGCCCCTAGAGGAAAATTTCAATTGGTACTTATACAAACTATTGAGCAAGCATCATCCTTGGAAGGAGGTAGTTTTTCCCTCTAAAATCCCTCAAAAAGTGGATGTGGTTCCCAACAATAAGAATGTTCATTAAATAATGAGTTATGGCTTCTCCTATAGCAAGGAACACACCCTATATTTTCTCAATTAGTGGAGCTCTAGAATATGTCAATGATTTTATGATATTTTTTTCTCATTTATTGGTCCATCCTATAGTAGGGAGAAAATCCTAGATTATAGCATCATCTAAATATTCTAAATCTACCCAATATTCTCACAATATTCTACAAAAATAAATAATATTAGGCACATAATATGAAATTATCTCTAAACCTTCCTAATGACCACATTATGGCTCAAAAATATGTCATCAAATGCAAAAGGAGAGGTTAAATGTGTTGAAGGATAGTTAGATGGGCCTTGAATTGCACCTATTTGGGAGGGCCATCATCTTATAAACAAAAATATTTTGGTTGGGTTGGGGTTTAATATGTATCACAATTTGTGGTTGAATGCCTATTCATAATGTTGATTTTGGTTTTGGAAAAACAAAATATATGGGACCTTTCATCATTAGTTTAGTCAAAAAAATGTTTATTTTGTCTAGTCTAGTTAATGATGGAACTTTGATAGTTGCAATAAAATTGTAGAAATATTATATGGATGGTTTAAAGAAATTGTCCTATGAAATCTAATGAGTTATCATTAAGTTGAATGAATTCATTATAATTATAATAAAATGTAAACAAAGATCAATATTCATTGAACCTAATGTTGTATTGTTTCTCGAAGGAAGTTCTTGGTTGTGAAAATGCTCCAAGAAACCAACTCAACCAAACTTTAGATTCAAGATAGCCCTTGAACCAAAGGGGGGTCTCTCAACATCACCAGGATTTTTAATTTTATTCATGGTTACTAGACAATAATCTATGAAGCACAACAACCAAATCTAGGATTTGTTGTATAGGTGATTGGTCATGAGTCACAAATCCCTCTCTTGAGGAGGTATTATAAAATTTCCAACATTCATCTATGGCAAAAAAACACAACTAGAAAGAATTTGGTAGAGGAATAGAAGATAAATTAGATAATTAAGTATCCTCCCTGAATACCTAATCATCTAATATAGTAGAGGTTGACAAAATAGTATGTACATGAATACATTCAAGATAAGAAAAGAGGAAATAATTTAATGATGCAGAGGTACTATTTCAAAGAATAGGTTTAGTTAGCTATTGCCAGTAATGATAATAACATTGTAGTGGATGTCAGGGAGATCAAAACTTGATCTAGCCTTACCTAGTACTTTTATATTACCTCAAACATATGAAGAAATCGATTATGAAATCACTAGAAGAGACATACAAAAGAAACAAGTTATGTCATGAATTGGAGCGAGAGATATTTAATTAAAAATTATGCAATAGAAGTTTTTACAAAAATGTTAGGGTTTTGGTATCAAAATCCAACCCCTATTTATTACAATTTATTCAATATATAGAGGTTACAATTCAAATTCATCACTAGATTTCTGGAAATAAAACTAAATATAATAAATTGATTGCAAAATAATTTTGAATTGTTGGAACTACTAATGTAAAATGCTCTTTCAATCTTGAATTATCCCTTTGACCTATTGATCCTATGCTTGGAGATCTGAATATGTTCACTTAAAATCTGCTAATTTTTCAATGATCAAGGCAACATACCTTTGACAGCTAATTTTGTTACTGGGTAATACTGCCACCTGTGTCCACAAGATCTCCTATTTTTCAACTAATCTTAGAATGTTATAGTTTCCAAATACCCTTCGACCGAATCTAAGATATATTTTTATAGAATCCCTTGAAAATTATAATTTACTCCTCTTTCTATCAGTTCTCTACATTTGATTCTCCTTTGATTATTCTTTCCAAGCCTAAAAAACTAGAATTGTTGATATTGAAATTTTCTAAATTTGTCCTCGAGCCTTTAACTGCTAATTGATTCCTATTTTCTTTAAGAAGTAGAATATGGATAGAATATCATCAATTCATTTTAATATTATTCCTTTATTATCATTAGCATCTAGATTTCTTGAATGATTTTCATGCTACCTCTCTTCAATTTAAGCCCCACTTCTTTTTTATTATCCATTGTTTTAAGAATCTCCTAGAGTCCATCTTGTACTAAGTTGAAGAACATTTTTAACAACTATAACATGCCCTAATTAACGCATTTCTTGTAAAGAGACTTTAAAAGTTGTACTTTATTTCAAAATACCCCATGTATATCTTATAACCATGAAAACTTGTATATCAAATACACCAGGAAAGCAAGTCCCAACCTGCCAAAACATTGTTCTTCTCATTACCTTGACTTCAAAAGAAAAATGGTTTAACAAATTCACCACATATTATTTAGAGATTTGCTAGAACTTAATTCCATCTCTATGTATTCATACCATGATGGCAATCATTTTCTAGATATTTATTAAGCAGTTCATGGAGCTCTAAAGAAAAAACTTATTACAAGGAAGACCACGTGGAGAGACCTTATGGATAGAACTGACATGCTTAACTTCAACAAACATTGAAGAATTGAACAAATTTCTCCTCGAATAGGGGCCTTGCTATACTTTGAATATTTTTTTGAGTTTTACTCTAAAGTTTTCAATGTCTCTTTTAAAGAATCGCCATCCAAAAGTTGTTTACTGGGCATTTTTGAGCTAGCCTACATGAATATTGACCTACTCAAGCTCCCTCTCCACTGCTTAGAATTTCTTAAATTCTCCATTTGGAACCATTCTTTGAGGTGTCATGAGAAAAATTGTAATTGTAACAACAATAATCCTAAATCTAATAGAAGATAAGTTGACTTGATAAAATATAAACCATCATGAAGAATGGAAGAAGTTGGATCGGAAGGCAAAGAGCAGAATACGATTATGTGTCTCAGATTCAGTATTGCTGAATGTATCAGGGGAAGGTATGGCGAAGGCTTTGTGGGACAAGTTATGGACTTTGTACCAATCTAAGTCTCTGGTGAATAAACTGTTCCTGTGGAAAAAGCTGTATAACTTCAGGATGAAAGATGGATACTCGGCGATAGAGCATGTTGGGTTGTGTTATATTCCTTCCACATAGTTAACAGGGGGTTTGAATGGCACCTGTAACCCCACTTTATGGGGTCCGGGGTAACGCCCCAGAAATTTTCGGTTTTGGACCCTATGTTAGGTTGGGCAGACCCACTTATGGTTTTGTGCGTGATTTTCGCACATCTTTATTGGAACAATGGATTTCAGTCCATGGTATTAGACATGATGGTTTTCGGTCCATGGTATTGGACGCTTCAGCATGTATAAATATGTATTGTAACATTGAAAGGAACATAATGAAAAATCAAGCTGGTAGTCCTGGTTTTGGGATCCAGGGGAAAATCTCTATGTATATGTGTTTTATGTGTTATGATCTCACATTGTTTATTTTCTTTGTTTTAGAATTCGTATGCAGGTAATTTCTGTACGGGGTTAAAACTTGTTGGTTGCTCGAATTGTTATTGATTAACAATTGAGCACCACATTAATTTGTCAACCTGGGAAAGTCTTTTTATCTCAAAGGTGACCGCGTACTGTATGTACTTTAAGTTCAAAAGCATTAAAAGTTGTAGTAAAACAAATCTAATTCCTAGCAAACGCTTACTCTGTGTTACAGCAGTCTTAAACTTTTGCAGAAATGAAACGAAATTAAGTAGAGACAACAAATCTGCGGAAAAATGATGGTTGTTTGTAACAGAGGACCAGGACCCTGTCCTCAGAATAAGGACGCCCAGCACCTGCCTCTGTGATCAGTCGCCAATACACACCAAAAACCTATTCACTGGTGACACACTTCTCACAGCGCCAATTGATTAAAGGAACAACGTATCAGCAAAAGAAAAATACTTGAAGCAAGGCTAACACATACAGAATTAACACACACTTAACAGAAAAAGAATGGGGTGAATCTTGTGAAGAAGGTGGGCCCTGTCCCTCTCACAAGATTCCCCTGCACACAATTACTAAATTAAAATGCTCAGAACCAAACTTTATTCATCTGCCAAGAGTTCAATTACAACAGGAGTTCCGACCTTCAGCATTACAATGATTCAGTATCACCCACTTGTTTTCCAACTATAGATGTCTCCTCTTTATAGAGGAGACATCTATTACAATAGTTTGTTCTACAGTTTAATTTTCCTGTACAAAAATAGGAAATCGGTTCCTGTTACATCATACTGTTACAACCATATATTATCTTTGTCATCCTTGGTTAATCAATTATTTTCGTTATTGCAAAACGGATGATCTTCGTCTATCTCCTTGGATTCCTCATGCTATCTTCGGTTACTCTGCTATTGTTGCTGATTCAGTGCATCTTAACCATTTTAAAAATACTTTGTGTTGTTCCTAATATCCCCGCGTCTGTGGCTGGATTGACTTGATCCTGCTTTATCATCATCGACCGAGTATAGTCTTGCCAGCTTCGGACAGTTGCTGTTGCGAATTAAGACATTTCCTACTTTAGTCAGTTGCTGCTTCTTGTGTTGCAGCAACTGCACAGTTGTTGTTCCTGGTGTTGTAGCAACTGTGGCTCCTGATTTTGTGGGCTTTGAACAATTCCAATCAACTGTCAGTGACTTAGGTAATTAATTGTAAAGATAACATGAATATGTGTTGAAT
The DNA here is from genome assembly GCA_000404065.3 of Pinus taeda. Classification (NCBI taxonomy): domain Eukaryota; kingdom Viridiplantae; phylum Streptophyta; class Pinopsida; order Pinales; family Pinaceae; genus Pinus; species Pinus taeda. The sequence goes on from APFE031053871.1 coordinate 84,084, forward strand.
AATTAATCATATAGCAAACGATGAGAGTTACTTCATACCTTGGGATAATGAGTTCAAGAATGATATCAAGGGTTTCAATTCATAGGTAAAAAAAGAGTAATATCATAGCAAAATGTAAGGTCAAAAATAGACAATTCAGAGTCCTAACATCCCCCCCAACTGAAAGGGTTGCATGTCCTCATGCAAAGTTTAGTCCGAATCTGAGTTGGAGAACTGGGATGAATAGTGTAAGTTACTGATAGAGTAGCTTGAGAAGGCTTTATCCGACCTACTTTTGAATCCCTGAACATTCTGTATCTGCTACCATGCTGCTACCTCCTCCTTCTTGGTTAGTTTATAATGATCTTTGTATTGCCGACCCGGTAACCATAAGAGAGGGAAATGAAAATGGTAGCCAATCCATTTCTCCGCATAGTTTTCTATACATTTAACGTAAAAAGGTATGTGTGAAATCGCTACCTGGAGATTAAGGGGATTGTAGGGGTGGTATTCCTGTCTTTCTCTGGGACAATGTTCCTAGAATAACTTATTTGCTTCAACAGCCAGTGCCCCTTTTGTTTTCACATAATGCTGGCAGTCTTGCAAAACCCCTGCCTGTAGCTTCTTTATATGGTCAGCCAATTCTGGATTACTTACATAATTCTGATGTTGTGCAATGAAAGTGGCTGGATTGTGTGGTTCATTTCGAATCCACAGGAGGCAGTTGTTCTCATTATGTTCTGCTGACATGTAGGCATTTTTCCAAGTTAATTGATTAGCTAGAAAAGAGACAAATGCTCTTAATTGAATATCACCAACAACAGGAAGTATATTCATCGCTCTATCTTCAGGAATAGCCTCATTGTGAAGATAGAGTTCACAAAGCAGGTTTTGATCGTTATGTGGTGCTTCCTTGAATGTTGCAATAAACTGGTCAGGCGTATTAACTTGGTACGGTCTTCCATCTTTTATTGCTTTTATTTGTAAGAACGCCAGGCGTTCTCTCAAAAATACCGCATAGTTAAAAGAGGGCTTTCTTGTAGCCAATACCCTCTGAAGCATATCAAAAGCACGGGATAGCCTAGATTTTACCTCCTTATTTTCTTTATGCTGGGCTCTAGTCTGTTCCAATGCATCCCAATTTCTATATGCATAACTGAACCAGAGTGACTTCTGCTGTTGGAATGCCTTTCCTTGTGAGAGCTCATATTCTCTTTTCCATGTATCCTTTAGCTGCGGAAAGCTAGAGGTCTCCGTGTGAGCATTTTTGATAGAAGGAGTTTCAGTTTGTGCAAAGGCATCCTTGACACAGTGGAGTCCAGTGACTTCAATCTGTGCAAATGCTTCCTTGACACAATGAAGTTCAGTGACTTCAGTTTGTGCAAAGGCTTCCTTGAAGGATCTCTGTTCTACAATAGTTTGGGTGGGCCATGGTGGTACCATGTCTTCCTCCATAGCTATTGAAAAGCTTGTTGATTCTTTTGTGACAACATGCTATTCTTTTTCTGCTCCTGCAGCTCCTGCTGGTTCTTGTGTGACAGCAAGCTGTTGTATTTCTTCTTTTACAGCTTTTGGAAAACCTGCTGGTTCTTGTGTAACAGCGGGTTTTGCTTCTTCTATTCCTGCAACTCCTACTGGTTCTTGTGTGGCGGCAGGTTGTTGTATTTCTTCTATTGTTTTTCCTGCTGGTTCTTGTGTAACAGCAGGTTGTTTAGCTTTTATTACAACATCAGGTTTTTCTGTAGCAGCAGGAGGTGGCAGATTAGCTTCATTCATTGGGACCTGTACTACCTTATATCCTGCTTGAGTGTATAATTCTCCACATTCATTACACATGCACTCATTATACTGGCTTTTTTCTATTACCATTGCTACCCGTGCTAGGAAGTGGAGATTATATTCATTCTCGTAGGCTTCCTTGACCATTATTATCTCATGTTGACAATCTTTAATCTGAGATTTTAAATGCTCAATTTCTTCCTGTAGGGAGGCTATGGTAAGCGGGGCTTGCGTGTCTGCAGGCTCTGGTGGACGAGAGGATTGTTGTTTCGCGTTCATTTGGGCATTTGCATCCTCAACAGGTGGTTCTTGTGTATCACCTATTGGGTCAGTGGCTGGTTCTTGTGTAGCAGCCATTTGCCCCATATCATCTTGGGTGTCTATTTTGGATTTTTTGGCAGTTGGTTCTTGTGTATCAACTGCCTCAGAAAATGCTGTCACAAAGCTGTCAACGCTCTGCATCTCAGCTGCAGAGGGTGAGGAAGGGGACTGTTCTGGAATAATTGGACTGAGGGGTGTTAGGATAATAGATGAAGAAGTAGAAATCAAAGTGCTGGTAATTTAACTGCTGGGGTTGACCGTTTTCTCTACCTCTTTAAGGAGGCAGGGAAATCAACAATTTTTCTTTTTTGGTCACTTTCCTTGGGGCTGGGGAAACTATCAGGACTAGCAGCTGCTTTGATTGAAGCCCTGGTTCTTCTTCTTTTTGGTGAAATTTCAGTTTGCTGTTGTTTTTTCCTTTTAAGAGAAGCAATGGGAGAATTATCCTCAGAATCATCAATAGAGATGTGAAGCACAGGAGTAGATGGTTGTGCTTCATTGGGGGATGGGGTGCTCTGTAGGGGTGTTTCTACTGTTAATTGCTGAGGAATTTCTTGAGGGATTTTCTCTGGCTGCTGGGGAACTTCCTGAGGTATTTGTTCCGGCTGTTGGGGAACTTCCTCCTCCTGCTGAGGATCTTCTTCTATTTGCTCGGGAGGGTTAATGACAGGGGATGGTTGATTTAGAGCAAAGCCTCTATTTATCAGGAGTTGGACTAACCTATGGTGTTTAAGGGAAAGGGTTGGATGCTTCGCTTTTTCAGCATAATGTGACATGTTTTTCAGACAACCCAATAGATAATAGGGCATATTTATGAACTGTAGATGCCTCAAATGATTTAACAAAATGAAGTCGTGTTGGTAAATTACCTGGTAACGACCTTCGCAAGTTAAGTATTGCTTAACAAACTCCGCGACCTTTGACCATGGTGGAGGCAGTGACTGAAGAGCGACCCCTCTGCCTTTAGCCTCTACGTGCTCGCCTGGTAGAAAGAAGCCTTGCTACGCATTCAAAATAATATGTTTCCTGCTGAACCATCGTATACCGTTGGTTCGTAGCCCAGAGACTTGGGCTACATCTTCCTCTGTTACCGGTATACGTACTCCCTGGACTGTTAAAAATCCCTCTCTCAAATTGCATGCAAATTCCAACACTTGTTGTGTGTTGAAGTCTGGAAGTCTTCTGAAGTAATCTACCCATCCTTCTTGCAGAAAAATTTGATAAAACTCGGGGTAGAGTTCTAGTAACGCTGTCGTGCCAGGTTCATGGGTAATCAGATTTCCTCCCATAGCTGCTACTTCAACAAACACTACACGATACAAAGCCTGATTTCCGAGTTTGAAACAGAGAAAACCATTACAAATGAGGGTATGCCATGGCAGAGTAAATTTTAGATATTATCGCGAGGGATAAGGGTGGCGGCGATTACGTGTTGTGGAATAATTGTGATATTTTGTTAATGCCCCCCCAAATCTACGACTGAATGATTTGATTGGCAGTATAATGATTTCGGCAGTCGTATCACATCTCTGCATTAACTATAAATTAATATTCACACTTACACATGCGTACCTTTACTTTTTACCTTTAATCGCATGCAAAAAGTCTTGACTTGTCTTTTCTGGCTTAATCATAATTTGAATGGCTTTTAATCATGACCACACAAGCGATCTGACGGGGAGTAGCGGTGACGACGTGTATTTTTTAGAGTGCTTGGCTGGTCCCTTGAATGCAGCGAAATATGTCCCATCAGGATGATGATTCGTTAAGTGCTGGGATTGGTGAAAAGTGACATTTTACCGGAACATAAACCCATGCGGCAAAGCGTGTTACGGAAATGGGGAATGATACTGTATTGACAGAAAGTGCTGTTGCAGCAACGGGGAATGACGAAAAGTGGTGTTGCAGCAACGGGGAATGACGGAAAGTGGTGTTGCAACAACGGGGAATGACGGAAAGTGGTGTTGCAGCAACGGGAAATGACGGAAAGTGGTGTTGCAGCAACAGGAAAATGATGCAAAACTCGACTTATGATCCAAAAAGCATTCCCAAGCTGCAAAGTGATCCTTTTAGGATTTTCATTCTCAGCCATCCTCCAAAAGTAAGATCTGCAAAACAACTAATTGTAACATAGAAGCCCCTTGGCAGGGATTATTAGTTCAGAAATCTAATCTAAGAATAAATAAATGAACAGAAATTTAAGTGCCTTGAGGGGAGGCAAATTCCCCCAGAAAAACATAGTGTAGTTCTGCCATGCAGGTGGCTTTGAAATCCTCCTTAGAAACAGGCCGTTGATACGGACGGAGTCGGTATCCATTTACTAATAACGGTGTCCTATTATCATCAATCGTTAAAAGTCTGACTGTTCCATTTGGAAATACAACATCTATTTCATAAGGTCCTAGCCACCTTGTTCTCAGTTTACCTTGGAAATTCTCGAAACGGGAGTCATACAGTAAAGCCCAGTTACCTTTTTGGAACTGCTTCTACTTAATAGTTCTGTCATGCCATCTGGTTCTTTGTTGCTGAATCATGGTTGTTTGGTGGATGGCATCCAATCTTTTCTCGTCTAGCTCCTGCAGCTGCTGCAACCTGGCTGCCTGTGCATCAGTCAAATCAAGGTTAACATCTAAAGAAATTCTCAAAGTTTTGATTTCAAACTCCAAAGGGAAAACAACATTTTTACCAAAAACTAACTCATAGGGTGAAAAGCCTATGGTGTTCTTCCAAGTGGTTCTATAAGCCCAAAGTGCTTCAGGCAGCTTTTGAAACCAGTCCCTCCTGTTTGCCTTTATTGTTTTTGTCAGAATAGCTTCTATGACTTTGTTGGTGCTTTCCACCTGCCCATTTGACTGGGGGTGATAAGGTGTGGTCATTCTATGCTTAATATGGTATTTCTGCAATGTGTCTTTGAAGCCATGTGAATTAAAAGGAGGTCCTCCATCAGTGAATAGCTCCCTAGGCAACCCATACCTAACGAAGATTTCTTCAAATAAAAATGTTAATACTGATTCCTCATTAGCTTTGATGAGTGCCTTGGCCTCTACCCACTTAGTCATGTAATCTGTACATACTAGTATGTAAACTCTTTGATTAGATGGAGGGTTAATGGGACCTATAAAATCTATTGCCCATCTTTCAAATGGTTCAAGAATTACTTGGGGATTGAGTGGCATTTCATCCCTGTGGCTAGGCTGGCCCATTCTTTGGTAGCTATCACAGGCCCTGACATATTTCTTTGCATCTTTGAAGATTGAGGGCCAGTAATATCCCATCCTGAGGACTTTGTGTGCTGTTCTTTTATCTGCGAAATGTCCTCCACAAGGTCCATCGTGGCAAGCTTTCAGTACATCATAAATCTGATCTTCACCAATGCATCTTCGGATCTCCTGATCGAGTCCTGTGTGAAACAAACATCCGCTTATCCAGCTGTACCTGGCGCTCTGCTGAATAATTTTCCTTTTTTCTCTGTGCGATAGGTGTGATGGTAATTTTCCTGCAACTAAGTAGTTAGAAATATCTGCGTACCAAGGTGAGTGGGCAGAGATTGCAAATAAATACTCATCGGGAAAAGAATCATCTACTGGAATATTTTCATTAGTTTTCAATCGATAAAGAAAGTCAGCAACTACATTTTCTTTTCCTGGTCTATCTACAATTGTGATATCAAATTCCTGTAATAACAATAACCATCTAGTGACTTGAGCACTGATTTATTCATTAAGTATTTAATGGCCGAGTGATCGGTATGCACAAAAGTAGTATAACCAGTGATGTAATGCCTAAATTTGTTGATAGCATAAATAACTGCTAGAAATTGTTTCTCAGTGACCATGTAATTAAGTTCTGCGGGAGTCATGTTTTTACTAATGAAGTAAATGGCACAGGGAAGACCATTTTCTTCCTGTCCCAGGACAGCTCCAATGGCAGTGTCTGAGGCATCAGAGGATATGTGAAAGGGGAGTGCCCAATCTGGTCCTCTCAAAATGGGAGCTATGGACAATTGATGTTTAAGCTGATCAAATGCTTTTTCACAGTCATCAGTCCACTTAAATTCAGCGTTTTTCGTTAATAACACAAA
>APFE031053884.1:1215-13867 GCA_000404065.3 Pinus taeda
ATTTAAAAATAAAATTCTCAAAGAAAAGTCAACTATGATTATTCTATAGGAAACAAAGTGCTCGACTGATATGCTCTCCAAAATTGATACTACTTGTTCAAGAAACTATAACTCAATGACATTAGATGTACATGAGGCATCAAGGGGAATTAATTTATTATACATCCCACATAATATTATGCTTTCAAACATCTTTTCCACTCAAAGAATGGCCACAATAAAGTATAAACTAATACCATGTGTGGATACTACTTTCCATTTCGGATCAAGATTCTTCTGTTAGGAGGAAATGGTTCCCATTGTGTCAAGTTCCCTCATGAGAGGATTTTGTTGAATTGAGCCAATGAATAGGAGGGTTTTGTGTACTTGACCCATAATCAATGTGAGAAAAAGTCAAAGGATATAGTATCCTATAATGCTTATGGGCCAAATTTGATATTGGTAGTGTCTCGCCTAGAAAATGAACATCAATGACAAGGGTGTTTTGTGGTTGATCCATAAACATGGGTTTGTAGGTGACCCAAAACTATGATAAATGATGGTCCAGAGATATTAATACCCCATGACACTTGTGGGCCAACTCTGATACCAATAGTATATGGACAAACCCTAGATGGGAAAATCTTCATTCACATGGGTCTATGATGGAAGTTTCCCCTAGAAGGTTATAATGTAAAATGTCCATATCATTTTGTATGACGTCAAAATTTTTGAACCAACTAGCATGAGTGGCAAAATTATTTTGTTGGAGGGGGCCAAGAATGATAATCTTCCATTGCAATGGGCTATGAAAAAGATAATCCATTTAGAAGGGTCGATATCATAAGTATTCGATTGGAAAAGGATTTGGCAATGGAAAACCTATGAAATCTTACATAGGTGCGGGATTTGGAAACATCGAAAATATTCCAATGGAATTCTTAGTGTTGTGGTTGGAGATCCGAAATATTCCACTCATTTTGGATGTGATTTGAAAGTTGATCTGAAATATTCAACATGTACTCGTTACAGTCTGAAGAAAGAAGAGGCCCTTCACTCTAGGATATCATGCATAGGTAGTGAGCAAGGCATCATTGAGAGAATATAAACATGAACCAGAGGCTTGGATCATGTTTTGGAATAGTACCATGCGACCTCCATACCCTTCATTACCCCTATTATGAAGTAGAAACTCACCATGCACTATGGCCATCGTTTTTTCTTTTGTGAAAATTCATTTTTATGAAATTTTTTGAACTTCTTGAAACATATGAGTGGTGGCTAAAATCATGGATGGTACGAGATAAAATATAATGAAGTCATTCACGGGATTTCCTATGATATTCATGGAGATTATGTCGTCACTCATGTGGATGTCATTATAACATTCAAAGCTATAAAGCCTTCGATTTTCTATTCTTGAGAGGTCAGAGAGGGACCGTATGCTTAGCATAGTGGTCACCCTTTTGCCAAGTATCTTGGCAAGAAAAGGGTCAGTTTGAATATTGAGGAGAACCATGAGCACTCTAGAGGCTTGAAAAATAGTGAGCCAAGTGTAGGTCGTGTTGATGGTATCCTCCACATCATTATAATGTTCAACTTTGCAGTCTGGGGTGTGGGGAGTGATGAGAAAAAATAAGAAACTACGAGATTATTTGTACATCTTCTCCTCCCAAGCGTATGCCATGTATTCATCCTTAATTTATGCGTGGCTAAAATCTCTCGATTCTTGGAGGTTGAGGTAGTATTCCAGGGTGGAATCAACAAAGACAACAACATAATGAGGATTATTGAGGTATTTGAGAATGTACCATTGCTTCTTGCGAGAACTATCATTGGGAAAGATGCAGATTTGTAGCTTGTCCATGAGGCCATGCCTTCACTAGAGTCAAACCTAGATTACTTTCTTTTTCTTGCAAAAAAACTTATGCAACATGTTCTTTCCATTATTGAAGGGCACATAAACACTAATGCCATCTCAAATCTAGAATTCCTCCACCACATCTCTGTTTTGAGGCATGTCATTATTATGATACTTCATCTTTGAGCTTCCTACAACCATTTTAATGGCTACCACAACCATAGGGTTTGATCCATTCCTTCTTACTAGTTATTTCTTCAGGGATTTACTAGTCACAATACCTTTGGACCTTGCTAGTGATTTCACCAAATCCATATGGTGAATGATTTGAGGAAATAAAAGGCTTAACCCTCACCAAGGAGAAAATTTAATCTTTCATCTAAGTAATAACTTGAATCTCAAAAAAATGCCCTAGACATACATTTGTTAAATCAACTTGGCTCTCATACCACTTATCTAGATCGTATGGGCTATGATATAGGAACATTAAATATTGAGAGAGAGTAGGAGAGAAAGAATATAAATATGGCATGCAACTATTCTTGGAAAAACATTGAACATAAAATACACATGCTCAATACCTAACAATATATGAAAAACATATAATTCTTTATTATATGGAAAAATCATTTTCCCTACAATTTGAAGGAACCATTTGTCATTTTACCAAGTGAGGCATGTTATATACAGTATTCTCGGTGGCTTCTTGAGTTACAATAGACTAGGTGGATACCATGGGTGGATTCCACTTCCAATTCAAGTCATAAGGATGATATGACCATATACAGATTTGTGGTTTTTCGAAGTCAGTAATTGAAGCCTAATTTTAGTTAAATTGGGAACATCCAATGGAACTCATACCTAGGGAAATAGAAGAGGGGTCCTTCATCACATAAGATCTAGACTAGATGAATTTCCTTTTTCAAAATATTTAATGATCAAAGGACCAATAAGTTTGTTGTAATCATGGGCTTGAATCATTGACCAATATCTTTGAAATTATATTAGACATGAATCCAAAAAATGATCCATTTAATTTAGAAGTGTTTTAGCTAAATAATCCATACGTTTAACAGAATTTGGCTAAATATTGGAAAGAAGTTCCAATGGGAAAATGTACCACAACATATCACTTCTAGAAAAAATTAAATTACGTCATATTATCTATGACAACGCAATAAAGATGAATTCAAAGATATTTTTAAATCATAGAAGGATTTGATTGAGAAAAATGGAGCAGATTTAGTATAATATCATCCTCAAAGGTAGAACAAGGAAACTTATCAGCCACAAAGCCCAACATCAAATATAGTTGAGGGACTGTAACAGATAAGAGGAACTCTTATGGTAGCAATAATTAAAATTTTGATGGGTAAATGAAGGATATAAGAACAAACAATTCTTTGATTTATCCATGGTTTAATATCAACATATTAACTTATTTTCAACCCTAAGAGATAGTTAAGGTTTGAAGTTATAGTGAGATGTTAACATTGAAATGGAATTGAGAAATTACTACTAATATTAGCTCACTAAACCTAAGAAGTATTTAGTGGACTTATTGAAAGAATTACATAGAACATTCCCACTTTGATTCCCTTTAGTCTAAATACATGGTTGCTCTAAAAAATCCTTCAGCTAGGTTCTGCCCTTGGGAAGGAGGGTAGTCTCTCCAAAAATCGATGACCAATTTGTGATATTCGGGGTCTTGTAACCAGGTCGAGTTGAATTTGAAGGGTACTCTAGGTTTTAGGGATGTACCATCTAGTTCTAGATAGAAGTGGGAGTGATCTAAGATACCCCAAGATCCAATTCATTGACGGAAATTAGAGAGGATACCAAGCAAGTCCTCCTTGATGAGGAAGCAATCCAATCTCCTACCCAAAGTAGCATCACCAATTCTACTATTATGCCATGTCAGTTTCTTTTTGTTCATGGGTATGTCAATCATATGATGTTGCTACAAGAAATGTTCCATATAATCTAATAGGGGGTCCAGCTGTGTATGATGTCCCTAGGATTTCTCATGACAAATAGTGAATTGAGTTGTCCACCCAAAATTATGTGATTAGAATTCATCAACGATAGTTGCAAGAGGTGATTCCAGAGCTCCACCCTACTATGATATGGTGGATAGACATCGATGATACGAAAGTTCCTTCCCATCTCCAAGGAAAAAATATCCATTCCTAGGAATCTAGGTCCCCCCCATACAGAAATGGGGTTGATGGATTGAATATTAATGCCGAGTGCAATACATTGAGATCACCCATTGACATCTAGGGCATTAAAGCACCAACCATGCATCATAGAGTGACAAATCTAGGAAACCTACTCTGCCTTCCCAAGGGTTTCTTGTAAGAAATTATGTCAGATGGCTCTGTATCTAGGAGTCTCTTGAGGCTAGTTTTTTAGTAGGGCTAGCCAACCCTCTACATTTGAAGGACAACCACTTCATGGATCATCTTGATTAAGGGTGTTATTTTTCCTAAGAACCTATGAATTGTGGTCTGTCTTCCTAAGGCCAGATCTACCCCAACAAGAAGGATAGCTCTCGAAATCCTAGAAGGGTGCCCTCAAGTGGGTTTGGTATCAATAGGGAGGGAAGATAGACCTAATCTAGATGGTCCAAGGGGGATGTATACCTCGAGGTCATAGGTTATATGGATGTGAAAGTTGAGAAGTGGTGGAGGGCTCAGGTGACGTGATAAAGTCAGCTCTAGTCACAAAGGGTGGGGTAGTGGAGAAGATAGTAGAAGGATGATCAAGCGGGCATGTTAGAAGGAATTTGGAAAAGATAGGAATGGATGCATATGCAACATGTAATTTTCCTTCCACCAGAGGAACTTCATATTGTGGATTCTTAGTGCCTTTTGCTAATGAAGAATTCGCCCATGACACCAATGGGCACTCCTTATATAGGTGCCCTACCTTGTGACACCTTCTACACCTAAATGGGACTCCCTCATAGTGTAGGGTTTGTTTGTGAGTTAAATTCTTCTAGTGCAGAGTAATTGTTTCCTCTAATCCTTCTTTAGTGTCCAGGTGAACGAGTATGTCGGCCATAGATTTTTTGTTATAAGTTGTATATGACTTATCATGATCCAAATAGGTACCCAGTGCATTTCTGCTGTGAACAAAGATGTCCTCCAACCAAAAGTGTATAGGTAACCCTAGAATACGAACCTAAATCAGATCAACACCCAACTTTTCTCATTCTCGATTATAGAGGGGTCTCCATTGTTTAGAAGCATAGGGTCCATTTTGATATGCTAGTAGTGGGAGAGTATCCAATCTCTATATTCTTCTCGGTGGAAACTGAGGGAAAACCGTCGTGGACTTAGAATGGTGATCGACGTAATTTCCTTAAGTAAAGTGACCCAAATATTGAAGGTCTAGAAGCAAAGCCACTCAACCGAATATGTTCTTCCCCTCACACGCCCCACTAGAACCCTATTTGTAGTATCCACCACTTTTCCCATAGTGATACCTTCCCCAAATCTAAGATTGATGCCCTTTCTGACGGCCTTGACACACTTACTCTTCCTGGCCTTACTAGTCTATGTAGTTGTCGAATGGTCTAGGAAGGGGTTGTGATTGCCTTGTGAGTCCATATGTGGAGAAGGGGAGGAGTTCCGAGGGTTAACTACTAGAATATTGAAGCTGGCAGAGGGAATAGGAAAATTCCCCTAAAAAGAGGTAGGGTTAGGGTTGTTGTCCAGTGTGGAGTGAGGGATAGAGGATATCCTAGATTATGACAACCCTAAAGAAATGGGAATGTGAAATGAGGACCAGAACTTGACATAGTATGAGGGAGTGCCCAAATCGGCTCATAGGGATTTGGGTTGGTGGAATAATCGAGAACGTATAACTCCATTCCAATTGTTGTAGACAAAATCAGGGATGCAAGTAACGGTTGTAGAATGGGTAGGGAACTAGTCCAGAAGACGTGATGGTGAGCTCCTCACTGTAGGAAAATGGCAAAAGCAATGATGACGACAATAAAACGTCGGACCGCCTGCTACCATAGACCCTTTGGTGCTTCAGTGTAGAGCACCATCTTCCTTTCCTATCACAGTGGGGTATTGTTCATCACCATGTTGTATTTTCATCAAAATGGTTTCTTGTTGTAAAAGGTTGATGATATAATCATGGGACAAAAAAATACTCCCTAAAATGACTCAGTTTTTATGCAGAAACTCTGAATGGAAATGAACTATAGATATGTTTGGTTTCCTAAAGTGCTGGAAGAAAAATATTGGTAGAGAAATGTGTGTCAATATAAAAATATACCATTGGATTTTCCTGTTTAGCATTCCTATCTCTATATTCTTAAGTGTTCTTACTAGGAATTGTGAAAAAAATATCACAATAGATGTTGTGAAGGGAACTATTGACTGTATTTGTTTTCTTTACTTTATTTGAAAATGTTATTACAACTGCTTAGACAATCTCTGTGTATTTAATTAGGATGCATAAATAGCGATATTCATTGTAATGGATGTTTCTTTCATAACTATATAATTTTTTCTAAATTTATTGCAATGATCAAAATATGTTCTTATCCTACTTTATAATCCATTTGAAATAAACGAAAATTTTCTCGATTGGGTTTAACATATTCTAGAAAGAAAGACAATGCCCAAAGTGAATGACATTCAAAATGATGTTACGTTATCTGCTTCAATAAATATTGTTACACCCACAATTCTGAAAATGATCTTTACATATAGATTATTTTTTAACGAAGTTTTAGAGAATGATAGAATAATTATTTTCATACTCTATTTCAAAAGAGTTAATGTGAATCTCAAACCAATGCATACAAATAAATGTTGGGTGTGGAGCCTAATTATCTTCTTTATTCAGAGGTATCCCCACATTGGACCCCAGTTCATAATGCCGCCCGTAGAATGTATGTTGCTAGGGGAATCCATCGAGGGGGTGGTGACGATGATTATTTGGATCCCCCCTGGTGGGGGATTGGGGGTAGTGACCCCCAAGCTAAAAATAGTTGTGAAATTTTGTATAATCTGGGTCATTCATTAGGCGAAGATATGATGGTAGAAGCTATGTTTAATTTAGTGTTTTTTTCCTAGGAGGAAACCCCTCGCTATATATGAGGGAATTGTATTGCATCTATGTAGCTCTATATTCTGAGTGAGAAAGAGAGAGGAGATTGTGTGAGAGAAAAAAGGGAATTACAATGGATTTGTTGTAGCTTGTATCTCTTCACTTTGCTAGATAATATAAAAGGAAGGATTGGCTGTTTCTCCATGGACATAGCCCAAATTGGGTGAACCACGTATATATGTGTTTCTCTCGTTTTGTGTGTTTTCTATGTTTGTATTTCTGCAATATATTTTATGTATTCCATTGCTCTGTAATATATAATTTTCTAACAATAGAAAAAAAAAACATTACATCTACAATACTATTATTTCCATAAACGAGAAACAATAAACAGGACACTGGATGTGATGGTTGCATTTCAAATATCTCTCAACACCGTGATGGAATGAATTCTTGAAGAAGTAAATACAAAAAGGTCACATGTATTCTTTCATATATATGCTTACAAACTTTGATCTATCTATCAGGATTTCACTCAAGATTTTCACAATGCCTTAATAAACACTAAATGTACATAAAAACAAGAATTAGTGCGAAGGAATGTTTAGTATATGCTATATTTATTTTATTGTGATTGCAATTAAAACTAACAAATCCACCTAAAGTATCGTTGGTGAGTGTTGATAGGTATCAACAACAAAAGTTAAATCAGTTCCATCTAGGGAATGGATGGTGAAGTCTCTGGGCGTGGACCAACTCCAGCTCCATTATACTTCTCGGCGTGGATTTTCTAAACTACTTGGCCAAGCTTGACCATGTCCTTGTGCTTTGGGACAACCATACAATGGCTGAAATAGTTAGCAGTTCCTTCTTCCTCTTGTTGGAATAGTTGGCACTTCGTCTTAAGAACACATCTGTGGAATGGGTTGTAGGATAATAGTTAACAATCAGATGAATTCATTGTTGAATGTTGGGGACTCAAAAGGAAGACAATGATTTGATGTATCCCACTATTTAATCATGTATGTCCCATCCAATTCCATAATAATACACATATCAATGTAACAAGCCTTTGGCTCCCTCCCATTCCATCTTTCTCCTTTTTCTATGCAAGAAGTCTTTGTTAATTTTACCATTGTAAAATAAACTAAAATAAAGGTCTATGCTCCCGCCTTATGGTGTTTCTTTGCGACATATGGTGGAACTGCTAGTTAACAAAATATCATATGAACAAGTTTCATTTGAAATGAGTTTTGGTTTTTTCGGCACGTGATATCGAAAATACATGGCTCTAGTCCATGGTATTGTACATACCCTATTTATAGATTAAGAAACTCCATAATAAAGTGGATCTAAATCTTCATGGATAAAAATCTTTTTCCATTCTTTCTTAAATGAATATAGTTTCATCTTATAATCATAATGATAATAATAATAATGTTAATTTCATAAAATTTGAAATTTTAGCAACCTATGATGTATGATGAAGTAAATATTTTGGTCTTTATTATGGATTGATAATTACTAACATTCACTAACCATTTAATTTATATAATTGTGCTAGTATGTAAATTTCTATTCAAAATGTGTTATTTTTTTTTAATATTGATAATTGAAATAAATTTTAAATATTTTAAAGCTACTTTAATACTAAAGGTTTTAAATATTTGAAAATACATTTTATAGTGAATTACTCGTGTGTTTACCTCGTTTTGCTAATCATATGGGGAGTGAGATAATTTATCTTATTTTGGTTATTGGGTTTGTGTGTTTAGTATAGAGTTTTCTCTTCAAAATAACATGCAAACTTTACTTTGTATGGTTTGAAGTGTAGAAACAATTTTCATTGTTTTTTTCTTATTGCTTCGCCTTGCTCTTTTATTTGTTGTTGCAATTTTAGATATATTTTCTTAGTTTATTTTTAATTTTTATACAATATTGAACAACTAAAAGTTTATCCTAGGAGACTACAAAAAAAATTCATAGTTAAAAGAATGTATTCCTTAGACGAAACTATTCTCCAAATTCGCATCCTTGTATTTTCCAAACAACTAACACACGTTTCAAGGCATGGGACAATGAGCAAGTATTTCTGGTACCAAAACATGTTCTTAATACAGGCTCAGTTGAAAGGATGTTGGTAGGAGGACTGTCATCACAACAAGCGACATCAACACAAATATCATTAGCAAGGGAACATATTTAGGTATTTTCCTCTTAATAAATCTTCCTTTGTCCCTAAATCATAAATGGAGAAAGAACCTAGGAGTTTTGAAAATGTGGTAAGAAAGAAAAAATCCAGGAAAAAACCCTCCTTGGATGTTGATTTCATTAGAAAATATCATGTAATTGAAATGAAATGTTATCCAAGAAGATGGTGGAAAAATTAAGAAAGGTTACCAATAATCCTAAGGAGTAATCCCACTAGTTATAAGAAACATGGGAAAGAATGATATAATGAATGAAGTGAAGAAACAATAATGGTGGAGACAATAAAGACACATAAATGGATTAAGACGTTAGGGACCTAACAAACTTAGAGGAATGTGAAGATATGGAGCTTAGCAAGCTTGATTCACAATATTTAGTATTAGAATGGGATGGGAAATAGACTGAGTCAATATTGAATCAATAAATTGAAAGTTTGACAAAAGCCTTGATAAAAAAAGGATAATTTTAGGAATAAAAATTATAATGTAAGCATCACTAGTCTATCTCTTTAGCAGTTGAAACTAAAACACTAAAATAATGATAAAAATAGGAAAATAGAATAAAAGGTTGTATAAAGAAGAACTAAGAAACTTCTACAAGAGTTGAGAGAAATGCCAGTCAATTTAAGAATAATGGCATTGATGATGAACATGTTCCACCCCACCCGCTCAAATGCCCAAAGAATATACAATCATAAATTATCAGACGAATGAATGAAAAAAACAAATATTTATTAAAATAAAATTCTGAAAGAAAAGCCAACTATGGCTATTCTATAGGAAACAAAGTGCTCATTTGATATGCTGTCTAAAATTGATACTACTTGTTCAATAAACTATAGCTCAATAATATTAGATGTACATGAGGCATCAAGGGGAATTACTTTATTATACACCATGAGATTATGCTTTCAAACACCTTTTCCACTCAAAGATTTGTCACAGTAAAGTATCAACTAATATGGTTGACATAAATGGGCTTCATTTCCATTGTTTATGGACCCAATCTAACTAGGAATATATGTTTTTCTTTTCTCACAGTATTCAACCCATCCCTTATATTATAGGACATGGTTACCCATTTGTGGAACAATATTTATGGTTGAATCCTTGGATGAAAATAGGGGAGGTTGATACGGATCTCAGCGTCTAAGATTTACAAACCATAAATGCTTACAAAGAGTAGGAGAGAGAAAATACAAATATGCTTTGAAACAATTCTTATAAAAACTTTAAATAGAAAATACACACAGTAAATACATAACAATATGTGAAAATAAAATAATTCTTTATTAAATGGAGAAATCATTTATCCTACATTTTTAAGGACATATTTTTCCTTTTACAAGGTGACGCCCATTATTTATGGTATTCTAGGTGCCTTCTTGAGTTACAACTTACAATACCATGGGTAAATACCATGTGTGGATACTACTTTCCATTAGGATCAAGATTTTTCCCTTAGGAAGAAATGGTTCCCATTGTGTCAAGTTCCCTTGTGAGAAGCTTTTGTTTAATATGAGTCAATGAATATAAGGGTTTTGCGTGGTTGACCCATAATCATGGTGAGAAAAGGTCAAAGGATATAGTATCCTATAATGCTCATGGGCTAACTTTGATATTGATAGTGTCTAGCCTAGAAAATGAAAATCGATGGAAAGGGTGTTTTGTAGTTGATCCATAAACATTGGTTTGTAGGTGACCCACAACTTTCACAAATGAAGGACAAGAGGTATTGATACCCCATGACACTTGTGGGCCAACTCTGATACAAATAGTGTATGGATAGGCCCTAGATGGTAAAATCTCCATTGACATGGGTCTATGATGGAAGTTTCCCCTAGAAGGTTATAGTTAGAAATGTCTTCATCTTGTTGTGTATGATGTCAAAAGTTTTCACCCAACTAGTACCAATGACAAAATCCTTCTGTTGGAGGGGGTCAAGAATGATAATCTTCCATTGGAATGGGCTACAAAAAAAATATTCCATTGAGAAGGGACAATATCGTAAGTATTCGATTGGAAAAGGATTTGGAAATGGAAAACCTTTGAAATCTTACATAGGTGAGGGGTTTGGAAACATCAAAAATATTCCAATGGAATTCTTAGTGTTGTGCGTAGAGATCCGAAATATTCCACTCATTTTGGATGTGATTTGAAAGTTGACCTAAAATATTCAACATGTATTAGCTATAGTATGAAGAAATAAGAGGCTCTTCACTCTAGGATCTCATGGATAGGCAGTGGGCAACACATCATTGGTAGAATATATACATGAACCAAATGCATGGATCATTTTCTGGAACCCTGCCACATGACATCCATAGCTTTCATTACCCCTATTATGGAGCACAAACTCACCATGCACTATGGCCAGTATTTTTTGTTTTGTGAACATGTATTTATATGAAAAAATTTTAACCTCTTGAAACATGTGGGTGGTGGCCAAAATCTTGGATGGTATGATATGAAATATAATGAATCCATTCACACCATTTCCTATGACATTCATGGAGACTATGGCGTCACTCATGTTGATGTAATTGTAACCTTAAAAGCTATAAATCCTTGGATTTTATATTCTTGAGAGGTGAGAGAGGGACCCTGTGCTTAGCATAGTGGTCACCCTTTTTCCAGGTATCTTGGCAAGAAAAGGGCCAGTTTGAATGTTGGGGAGAACCATGAGCACTCTAGAGGCTTGACAGGTAGTGAGCCAAGCATAGGCCCTATCCATGGTAATCCTGCCAATCATTATAATGATATCAACATTGTATAGTCTAAGGGTGTCGGGAATGAGTTGAAATAAGAGAAGAAAATCCTTAGATTATTTTTGAACTGCATGTCTTCTCCTCCCAAGCATATGTTTTCACCGTTATCCATCCTTAATTTATGCCAATGGCTTATTAAATCTCTCGATTCTTGGTGTGGTGGAGGTATGTAATTTCATGTGGATTATTCATAGGAACAACATAATGAAGGCTTTATTGAGGCTTCTTTGGAGCATGTACCATTTGCTTCTTGGAGATAATCCTCTTTGTAAGAAATATGTTAGTCTCTCTGGTAGCTTTGGCCATAAGGCTCATGCGCTCCCATCTCAGATTAGCCACGCTAGACTAGTGGTTTTTTTCCCTTTACAAAAAACGCGTTAGTGGCCAATCCATTCTTTCCATTATCGAAGGGCACATAAAGATTAACATCAATTCCAATCTACAATTACTCCACCACATATCTTGTTTGGGGCATGTCATCATTATGTTACTCCATCTTAGAGCTTCCTACAACCCTTCTAATGACAACCAGAACCATGGCGTTTGATCCTTTTCCCCTTACTGATGATTTGAGGAAATAAAAGGCACAACCCTCGCCAAGGAGAAAATTTAATCTTCCATCTAAATAATAACTAGAATCTCATAGCAATGGCTTAGACATACATTTATTATATCAACCTGGCTCTAATACCACATATCTAGATCATAAGGGATATGATCTAGGAACAATCAATAATGAAAGAAAGTAGGAGAGAAAGAAT
>APFE031053914.1:2079-12614 GCA_000404065.3 Pinus taeda
CACTTGGAAACTTCTATGGAATGGTGGAAAACTACTTCCCATTCAAGGAGATTCGAAGCCAAACCATCTTCACTTAACTTGGATGCAGTTGGTGAATGAGTTGGATAGAACTTTCGGAGATAGATTGGTTAAAAACTTTGGCCAAAAAGGTTGGCGCGATTGCGACTCTGGGACAGAGCGCTAATGGCGCACCCCTTTCATAGGATTTTCCCCATTGGCGCGGGCAGAACATAGTGGGCCAGCGCTAATGCAGAAAGGGATGTTTTTAAGGGCAAAGAGCAAGAGATGTCTTCAAGGCATATGAAGCTCATGTTTAGAGGTGAATGATGCAAGTGGTTTCAAGTCTTGTCACTTCTCACAAGTCCCAGAATGAGTCCTCCAAGATGTAGGAGAGGGGTAATAGGGACGGTGACAAACGTTGACAAATTACTGTGTAACAGATGCCCCCTAAAGCATGAGGCCCGAGAGAGAGAGAGGGGTGAAGCGCTTTACAAGAACATGCATGACTGAAAACACTGCTGCCGGAGAACCTGCGAAAGGAAGTACAACTGATATCTCAAGTACAAGATATATGTGGTATGGGCGCAGCCATCCATAAGAGAGTATATACAACTGGATCCCAGGTATGGACGCAACCATCCGATGAGGATCTATAAATGGACTCAGGTATGGTCGCAACCATCCAATAAATGAGTCATGTAATGATTACAATAATCCACAAAATGCAACCCGGATTTCAGTATGCAAAATCCGAGGTCTTGCGCTCCAACTCAACTCGAACACAGTACAAGTTCAAGCATGTGAATACAGGAGTTGAAGTCGAACATGCATGAACATCGTCTGATTACCAGTCAATGATGAAAACTGTTAACAGACGCGAGAGGGGCCACCAATAATGACGATGGTCCTCAAGGTACTATAGGTACAATCCACGGTATGTGAATCAATGAGCTGGTGTCGAACACCCGTAGAATCATCCGATCAGAGGTCAATGATGAAAACCTCTTGTCGAACACGAAGCACCTGCCATTGAGGCATGCAGGCTCCAAGGTACTTGAAGGGAGTCTCTAGGTCATCTTCCTGGATAATGAGTTGAAGTCGACAGGAAGTGATCTTGATCAAAGGTGGGCCATAATGTTTCCCACATCATCGACACGAGACAGAGAAGGACAACATGTTTTGTGTGAGATAACGGAGGGAGGTTGAGTATTCTGCAGAGGTCAACTTCTCTTGAACATATCGGCGGCACGACAATGGATTTGGCAGTATTTGATATCAAATGATCAGGGGCCATGGTGACAAGGCAATGAGCAGATGAATGGTCAAATAGGATAACCCAAACCCATGGAGGAAAATGTGAAATGAGATGAGATGTCCCCACCCAGACACGAATGCAGAAAGTGCCATGTTCAAGAGCGACATACTGCCGACGACGACGGTTACGGTTCCTTTATTCCCTCACCATTTCTGACGAGTAACCTGATTATTTTTGGATGGCAAGCTTAACGGGGATAGCATATGCTTGAATGGTGTCATTACGACAGATCCAATGTCATTAAAATTTTAACGAGTCTGACAAAGGAAAAACTCGGCGTCTTTTCATGTTTAGAGAGTTTGAAAAGACAGCAAAAAGAAAACTCCAAGGGTGTCCTTTTTCGTAAAGTTGCGTCTCTCGAGCTCGAAAAAGTATAAAACTATGCTTGAAAGAACCGCCCGACCATTACGATCTAGGAGTACTTTTCTTGAGTAGTGACACCGACCCGAAAAAGTAAAAAAGTGATCGATATCACGTCGTTTCGTTCCCACTAACGAACCTAAAACGACAAAGGCCCGACGATCTTTTCATTCTTTATACGGTCGGAAAAAGATTTTAAAAATGATCGCATCTTATTTACGTTTAATGAGTCGAGAGGAATAACTCAGCAATCTTTTCACGTTTAGTGAGTCAGAAAAGAGCTAAAAGATGACTCCATAGTGACTTTTTCGTGTATTTACCGAGTCCGAAAAAGTATAAAATACAACTCGTCTCACCATCGAAGTTTCGTACAAGACCTATCGTGCACAAGAAGCAAACGTAAAACCCATTTTCGACCAAAAATATATTAAAATATTCAAAAATAACCTTTCTAAACCCAAAAAATGAGTTAAAAAGCTTATAAATAGGGTGAAAATGTAAAAATAGAATTAATTTTACTTTTTACCTCTTGAAGAGTGAGAAGGGTCTGTTTGAGTAGCAAACTTCAGGTGGCAAATACAGCCAATCCGTGCAACCATTCGCGATCTCGTCAGTTCCAGGTAAGGGGCGGTTCCCTTAGCTCCATTTTCGTACTATTTTTTATGCATTTGGTTCCTGATTGAGCCCCTGCAAGGGGGAGTTTCAAATTTAGGGCTTCGCCCCATTGGCGTGGGTATCCGGCACGAACCCGTGCTAATGGGGTGAAATGCCCAAGGGCGCCGCGCCATTAACGCGACTGTTTTAAAAACAGTCGCACTAACAGTGCGACCCAAATTTTTCTATAAATTTACCCATTCAATTTGAAATTCTCCTAGATTATAATTTGTCCAACGTTCTAATGAAGGTGAATTTGTCCTTGTGGGTGCAGGAAACAAGTCAAAATGGTAGTAGAATGGAAAGAAAGAGAACATGACATTGTGGACGCTTCGGCAATTGAGGATGAGGGGTGCATGAACGCCCTGAGGGATTGTGGCCTCCAGTTCATCATTGATGCTTGGGACGTGGACAACCAAGTGTTTCATCTACGGAACCAGACCTTAGAGCTTGAGGTCTCTGATGTATACTTCATCACTGGACTGTCACAGAGAGGAGCAGTTCCCATTTTTACTGGCAGTAGACCTTCCGGGGAGAAGGTTGGTGAAGTAAAAGCTCGAGTGTTCCCGGAAGCACAATTCGGGAAGAAGAGTGCTAAGGTGGCTATCAACACCATCCGGGATTTAACTCTCAAGGCCATTCTTTTCACCATCACACGTGCAGCTGGGGTACAAGCGCCCCACGAGGCAAGCAAGAACCACCTGATACTCGCAACTGAATGCCTCAGTCCGACCATCTTTAACTGGGTTGCAGCTGTGACTACTAATATCAAGAGGAAAATCACAAATTGCAAGCGTGCGGATGTGAAACAGTTCGCATATGGTTCGATCGTGGTATCATTCTTCCTAGAGCGAATACCACTTTTCCAGATCCAGAGAGTCGTGGTGGAAGATCCATTGCCACAAGAGCCTAGAATGGCTCGTTGGGCAGCATTGATGCCCAGAGGAGGAGGAGGCCAGGAGATGTCATGGCATCCCGAGTTCTTCATATGGCTCCATCGACAGCTAATCGTGATCCAGGATTGGCCTTATGCAGGAACCAGTTTCATGGGGGACCCAGACCTTCCATTACCAAAGGGGGAGGAATGGGAGGAGGAGTTAGGTATGAACTCCTTGTTTTTGATGTTTTATGTATTTTAATTTTTTTGTCTTTTTTAATACATGCCTGTTCTAATGACAATCGTATGTACATTCAGATGTGGGTCTGGAGTGACCAGCCGGCTTGTCCCCTACAGCGTGGAGAGGCCAACCCGCAGCCGACCCTCAGGCAGGGGGTACCGTGGGGGAGGAGCTGATACAGAATCTCGAGGGGCTAGCCCAAGGGATTCCGGGTTATGCCAGATTGGCCGATGTGCCCTTTGCATATCAGAGGCACACAGTGGGGGTGCCGACTCGCGTCCATCATCTGCTGAGACGATTGGTGCGGGCGGTGATGTGCTACCATGAGCACCACCGTGCTTAGACTCCTAGGTTTTATTTTCTGCATATTTTTTGAGAGACATGTGTCTCAGATGTATGGAGAACACAGAATCTATCCAGACATGTACATTCTATTTTTTGAGCGCCTTAGTGCGCCACGAGATATACATATATATATATACATGGTGTTATAGTTTATTGTATTTTATGCTTCCTGTATTATGTTGATTTACATATTATGCAAATGTCTGTCCAATACATAGTTAGCTAGTGCATCGGTTACTGCATTAAGTCTTCTTGGAATGTGTTGATAAGTAATTTAATCAAAATCTCTTTCCAATAACTTAACACGTAAAAAAAACCTTAAAATGCGATGATCTCTGATGGAATATCGTCCGTTGAGCTGGTGGACTACAAGTTGAGAATCTAAGTTTACAACCAATGTGCAGATCCCGAGGTTAATCGCCTCAGCTAATAATTCAATTACAGCACTATATTCAGCCACATTGTTCGTTGTACAACCCAGACACACCCCTTGAATATCTACTAACTCACCATGAGGATCGTAGATCACCCATGCCGCAGATAACAGATTGCGAGTACTGCGGGAAGCACCATCAGCGAAACCAACGTAAGGCGATCCAGACATCTGTTCAAGAAGCAAAAGACACAATAAACGGCAATCATGCCAACACACTGAGATAAAAACTAAATAAACACGCACACACAACACACTACTGAAAGCACACGTATGTACAAAAATAAAGCGCGCGCATGATACTTGATTCAAGTCAAGCCCCTTTCGGGACGTTGCCATATCGCATTGTTACATAACCGGCCTAGATAATGTAGGCATCACTCAGCCTGTTGTATAAAATGAGAAACGGAACCAATGATCTGCCCATGCCCCCCGGCCAAGCGAGGTTTACAGGCGAGAGGATCCGTGCCCCCTTGGGCAAAGGGATCGAGGGTCGCAACAGAGTGAAATAAAGGATTAGAGCGAGCAGAGACCAAAGCAACCGAAGCAAGGTTCGGAGGTGGGAGGGAGAAGACTCCCATGAGGGTAGGGTCTTTGAAAAGCCCGGCTCCCACACTCTCAAAAGGAACGACGGTATGTTCAACGAAAGGTACATTTCCATCATAAGAGGAAGCGAAGAAGGAAAGCTGGTCTACCGTGAAAATTTTCCCTTGATGAGGGAAACGAATGACACGGAAGAGGGATGAAGCCACGACACGCATGGCATACATCCAACTCCGGCCCAGAAGGAGGTTATATGTGAGATTGGCATCAACTACCTCAACTTCTACTTCAATAGTTTTCCCTTCTAAGGTGATTGGCAATCGTTGAAGAATACCATAAGGACGGGATTCTCTCCCATCGAAAGCTTCCAAAGTCATAGGGGACTGGCTCAGAGTCAGAGACCCGATCGCTTTCCAACAAGCAATGGACATAATGCAAGTCGATGCGCCCTAATCAATAACTGTACGATGGATCATTTTGGAATTGATGACGACTTGGATAAGAAAAGCGATCTGATGAGGCAGCCTAGGAACATGGCTCTCGAGATCGAAGGTAATCAGATCCGAATTTGCCGGGTCTATGCCACCGATGGCCGATAGCAGAGACTTCCTCTGAGGGGGGTAGCTCTGGAGAACTTCTAAGGCGGACATAGCCGACGGAGCCTGCGCTAAGTACTCAACGATGCTATAGTACTGGGCAGCATGAGCATTCGGGTTGTAAGAAGATCTTCTGAGTACTCCTTTAGGAGGGGGTCGGATTGTCGCCTTAGTACTTGGTCTCTCGATATGGAGCGGACCAGAGTTGGATGAAGGAGCAATTGAGGGAACCTCGGGCTCCTTCCCAGCAGACGACGGATACTCCTTTGCTCGAGTTGTTACATGAACGGGGATAGATCTGGCCATGAAGACTTGGGAACCGAAGGGAGAAGAAGACGGATTAGCCACCATTTGAGTTTGCTGAGAGGGAAAAGGCTCTTTAAGGACCGCAGGAACCCCAAGAGCGCCTTTTAACAAACGACTAACTTCGAACCACCTGGGGCAGTCCTTAGTATAGTGATCCTCCTCACAAATGAGGCAAGGATATTTGGGTTTGCGCTTAGCTCCTTCCTCGGCTGGAGGTTTGGAGGGTTCCTGTTTAGGTTGCTCAGATTTATTTTTTCCTTTCCCCTTTTTCTTTCCTTTCGAGGCCTTACCCACCGTGGTGGACTCGACGGCGTTGACCTCGGAAGTAGTACCAGGATTTGAACCACCCTGAGAAGTGTTTTCGTTAGAAGCACCTGACTTTTGCTTCCCAGGGTTTGATGATGATTTTTTAGAGGTCGGGTTCACAGAGCCAATAACTCCATCGACAGATGGCTTCGGCAGAGCTTTGGATGTACCGGGCCTCGGAGCATCCGGCAAATACTCATACAAGGTACCTGACTGAGAGTAAACTAAGTCCAGGTACTGAGCGCGCACGATTTCTTGCTCTTCAGTCACACAGGCTCCCATAGCAATGTCCCGTGCAATCTTATTGACAAAGGAAGTCGTGAACCAGTCGGTGAGGAGTTGATCAGGAATCCAAAACTTGATCAACCGGCGACGTCTTCTCCATTCATGTATATGATCGGAGATGTGCGTAGCTGTATCTTGCTTAAGAGACGTAAGGAGATGAGTCCCTGTCTCGTACCGAATGGGTAACTGAAAGTGAGTAAGGAATGCCATAGCTAATGAGTTAAAATCTTGAAATGACGCGCGGGTCAATTCAATATACCATTTAGCGGCAGAACCTGTGAGAGTCCTTTGGAAGAGGCGAAGTCGAATCGAATCATCAAGCCATGAATTAGACAAACACCATAAGTGATACGTCATTACATGAGCTTGGGGGTCCTCTCCTGCGTTGCCGTCAAATTTGGGACAGCCGCTAGGTATCTTAGTTGGAACTGGTGGCCATTGTGGATTATGCAAAATGGGATCATTTGTTAACTTCGACACATCGGGCAGTTCCAACGTCACTAGAAATGGTAGCTGCGGGTTGAAGGACATCTGTCCCGGATATGAGGTAGGGCCAGAATTCCATCCAGTTCCTGGTTGCCCCCATTGGCCTTGTCCCGATGGACCAGGTCCAAAAGGGCCTTGTCCAGAAGAATTTTGTCCATAAGGGTTATTTCCGGAACCGGACGGTTGATACTGGTTCTGCCCCCCAGCGCCCCATTGGTTACCATGTTGCCCTGCAGGTTGTTGATAATTTTGATAAGGGTTGGCCTGCAGCTGCTGGTAATTTTGATACGGGGTGATTTGATTTTGTCCCTGGGGTTGCTGGTATCCATATTGAGCCTGGGAACCAAGTGGCATTTGATGAGAAGGTTGGGATTGGTACCCACCTGAATAAGGAGGTTGGGATTGGTACCCACCTGAATAAGGAGGCTGGGATTGATACCCACCTGAATAAGGAGGTTGGGATTGGTACCCACGTGAATAAGGAGGCTGGGATTGGTACCCACCTGAATAAGGAGGCTGGGATTGGTACCCACCTGAATAAGGAGGTTGGGATTGATACCCACCTGAATGAGAAGATTGGGATTGGTACCCACCTTGATTCTGGGGTTGATAACCGGATTGAGGCTGCAAAGCATGAACCATCTGCATGCCCAGTTGAGATGCCCCAGAAAGATATCCTTGCGAAGGTTGGGCCATCTGGCCGGAAGGTTGCCCTTGTAGACCAGATGGTTGATTGGGCTGAGCAGTGGGTCGGCCTTGCTGCGTGTAAGGCTGGCCCCCTTGCCCAGAAGGGTAGCCTTGTTGGTTTCCGGGTTGACCTTGCTGACCGTAAGGTTGTCCCGGGTTTCCAGAAGGTTGCCCAAGATATGTATAAGACGGACCACTAGAGGCTAAAGGTTGTCCTTGATAAGGTTGTCCTTGCGAGCCTCCCGATTGACCTGGGTAATTCTGACCATAATACTGTTGCCCATGATTAGGCTGCGAGTAGGATGGTTGACCCTGGTAGGGTGGTCCTTGAGACGACTGTCCTTGACCTGGACGGAACTGGCCACCGCCATATCTGGCGGTACCCCAAGCCACACTTAATGGAACTAAAGTCTCAATATAGGGCTCAGTCGGCAAGGAGATATACAAATGATGATTGACAGGATCATAATAGGGGCCTTGCCCACTTGAGTTCTGGACATTATGCAAGTATTGGGAATATGCCCCCCTGCCGAAATAGCATCACAGAGAGGCGTGGCACCACTTGCGGGGTGAACAACTCTAGTAGCATGTGCCGATGGACCACTTTGTACTGGGCCTCGAGATGGGCCGGCACCAGAAGTCACAGCAGAAGACGTTGTAACGGCGCTAGCAACTGGAGTTGATGACGCGACACAAACGGTCGGATTGGTTGGAACCGATGTAACAGCAGTTTGGGAAACAAATGGTCCCATTCTAGGGACAATGTTTTGATCCCACATAGAAGAGGAAGTCGCAGAGTTCATAGCATCCCTTAGAGATCTATAGCGCGCCGGCACTGTGATACCGAGAGGCGTGACAGTCTAGGGCGTAGAGATAACTGGGGATGTAGCCGCAATGGGAGTATCAATACTCGACATAACGGGCGTCCCACTTGACACAAGAGATGTATCCTCCATGTCGGAAGAAGCCATCGGAGATGCAACACCAACAGGAGTAGTGGGAAAATCCTCTTCAGAGGGCTCCCAAACAGGGTTCCAAAACAAGTCGTAAAGCTCGTCCTCTAGAGCACGAGAGTTCAACAGTTGGACACTTGGAACGATAGGAAAAGTGTCGCCACAAACCGGTGTCTCAAGGGCAGCAAAAGAGGGAGACCCTTGGTCACTTGGGACAGGAGACGAGATCGAAGGATCCGCCACGATGATCAAACAAAGATCCTAGACAAACTAACAATAAGAGATCCTACTCAAAACTAAACGCAAAAAAGATCTAACCAGGTAAATGTTATCGTGGCCGAATAAATTTTTAGGACATTAGGACACAACTTGACCTTTTCATGTTTTAAGAGCCGAGAAAAGGACAAAAGATGACTCTAATCACCTTCGAATGTTTAAAGAGCCCGAAGTGACAAATGCTCAATAGAGCCTTTTCTTTTACAGAGTCCGAAAAGGATCAAAAAGTGACTACTCTGGAGAAACTAGGCAAGGGGTTTACCAGACAATCCGTAAAACTGCTTATACACCTTGGCAATCATATGAAAACCAAGGACTTTCCGTACTGCAGTCAATCTTCGAATGCTGTGTTGTGCGTTAACGGCTTGTAAGGCGCAGACACGGCTTCCTATGGATCAAGGATGATAACCTAGTGGAGTCTCCCCATATATACGCGACGGTACGTGGGAGCCCAAGTCCGTGCTAGACCACAATTGAATCACACAAGGAGGAATCACCCAACCTTAATGCGAGAACAAGAGTGACTAGGTTTAACGACGCCGAAGCATGTCTCTAGCCTAGACCTCTACAATGTGAGCGATGCATTTTTAAGTTGATTCGGTTTATTTTATGGTTGATCTTCAGTTAAGTTTCGATTTTAGGTGCTACCGTATGTAATCTTTCACAATTGCCTAGATGCAAGCTATATGCCAAAGAATACCATTTCGTTCGATGAATACTAACTATGAGAAGGTTAAGAGTTTTCAATCAAACAAAATGAGCACAATCAATCAAACAACCTAATGCGGCTAATGGCAACTAAATAAAACTTTCTTTTTTTTTTCAAGAATATGAATCAACGAAAAGTTCTATTCCATTAACTATTGAACGCAAAAGAGATTATTTGATTTCTTTTTCTAAAGGCACAATGCACTAGAATGAATTTTGAAAGACAATAACACTGAGTAAAAGAGACAAATTCACTCAATGAGAATACAATGAAATCCCAAGACACCAAAACAGTCCTCCAAACCAGAAGAAGAGCAAAAGCTTGTACGAGCTATGTGATCTAAGCTCAAACAAGACAAGGATGAAATCCAAGCAAAAGGGCAAGTCACTCGGAAATCAATCAGAAATACTTCAACAATCACTGAACAAGTGCAAAAAACAATCACAAAGTCGATTGGACAATCAAGAAACCCAAAATTCCCACGGAAGGCTCGACACACACACGGCCACTAGATGCCCTAGGGTTGAGGTGTGAAATCGATAGACAGAAGCAAACACCCGAAGGATGAAGGTCAAGAACCAGTCAAACAAGGATCAGACACACTCCAGCAACTGACAAAGATGTGGTAAAACGCAAATCCAAGCTCAAAAAGCAGGCAAACAAGTGGATTAAAAAGCTAAGAGGCCTGGCGCGACTGTCAGGCTGCAACTTGCGCTAAACAGGGATTGGCGTGGGTTGTCAATTAGCAACAAGGGCCACTAGCGTGACTGTCAAAGGGAAAACCGCGCTAACAAAGTTTGCCAATTTAAACGAAAAAAAGCAGTCTAAAGCTCGGTTTACAGTATCCAGGCAAGTCAGGAAGCAAGAGGCAGCAAGAAATTCAATCCAAAAAGTTATCCAAGCAAGCAAACAAGAGAAAACCAAAGAGGCAAGACAAACTCCAAATTGTTCAGTCCGTAAACCAAACCGGAGATTGACTGAAGCGGCTTTGATCTACTTCACTACTGCAAAGCAATAGTGTTTCGGAGGCTATCTGGCCGTGCTTCAGACACCGTCTAAGTTTACAAATTAAACAACAAGCTAAACTCCCCAATGGAGTCGCCAAATTGTTGGAGAGGTAAATCCCCTCTACGGATAGAGGCGATCCCTACTAGCCCAGAACG
>APFE031053915.1:0-18582 GCA_000404065.3 Pinus taeda
AAAACACTTTTCAATCATATACTTAAATTAATATATTTAACAAAATAGATGTTGCCTACTTGGCGCAATCAAAGAACTGGAGATGGTGCTTTATCTCGACGATTGGATCAATTTCTCATTAAGGAACATTTGGTTCGGGCTCTGCCAAATTATTGACAGTGGGTGGGAGTGGGTGGAATCTCTGACCATTCTCCTATCTTCCTTGAGCATTCTGGGGCCTTTCCTAAGCCAAGGGCTCCCTTTAAATTCAAATCCTCTTGGTTATTGAACCATGATTACATCAAGTTGGTCACAGATTACTAGCACTACCATCCTCCATCCAGGGCCAGAACTATAGCTGAGGGCTTCTATCAAAACTTACTTGAGATCAAGAGTCTTACAATTAAATGGGCCAAGGAAAAAAGAGACCGGCATGATCTCGCCCTCACAACCATAGAAGAAAATATGGCCGATCTACTAGATGAGCAAGGCAAAGGCTTCATATCGGATGCTGCAAAATCTCAACTCACTGACCTAGAGTCTCAAAGAGCCAAGATTCTTAAAGATCATGAGGAACCTGTCGACTCAGGAGTTGTGCCATATGGTTAAAGGTCGAAGATGATAATTCAAAATTTTTCCATAACTTTTCCAAGGGGTGGAGGGCTAGCAACATTATCTGGAAAATGCCCACTGAAGATGGACAATATGCCACCTCTTTTACAAGCTGGTCCGTTTAGGAAATTCACACTTCCAGAAGTTGTTCAAGGCTCCCCCTGGTGCATCCTTAGCTGAAATTGTTCGCATAGCTGGGTTATTCCCTCGTTATGTTGACTAAGAAGACTCCGATGACCTAGTCAAACCTGTTTCTATGGGCGAGCTGGAGGGCACTATTAAATGGTTTAAGAAAGATAAGAGCCTTGACCCAGATGGGTGGACAATTGAATTCTATATTGCTTTTTTGGAAACCACTAGACAAGATATTCTCAACGTTGTGGAGGAATGTAGACTTACTGGTCGTATGTTCGAGGCTATCAACTCCACCTTTATAACACTTATTCCCAAAGTCGATTCTTACAACTCTTTTGATGACTTTAGGCCCATCTCTCTTTGCAACTGCCTCTACAAAAGAATTGCCAAGATTATTGCCAATCATCTCAAGCCCATTCTATCTAACCATATTCTTCCTGAGAAATTTTCTTTCCTACACAATCGACAAATACATGAAGCAATAGGCATTGCACAAGAGGCTCTCCACTCCATCAAGATGAAGAAGCTCAAAGGGACCATTCTCAAGATTGACTTATCCAAGGCTTTCGACTAGGTCAACTGGCTTTACATTAGAATGCTACTTACTCATTTGGGCTTCCCCCTACCCTTTATCAACTAGACCACGAGTTGTATTACAACTGCTGCTTTCAATGTTCTCATCAACGGCTCTGCGTCCCACTTCTTTCATGAAGAGCGTGGGCTCAGGAAAGGCTGCCCTCTATCCCCTCTCCTATTTCTCCTAGTTATGAAAGGACTCAACAGACTCATTCATCAGGCCAGAAGGGAGGGGCAGATTCTTGGTATGAATATCATTGATCACTGCACTATCACCCACTTCTTATTTGTGGATGATGTGATTATTTTTCTAAATGGTAGTATCCGAGACTCCTCTATTTTCCATGATATTATGTTACTTTTTCAGTTGCTATAGGTATGGAGCCTAATAGGATGAAATCCACTATCACTTTCTTTGCTTGCTCACTACAGGAAATGCAGATAGCCTCTCAGAAATTCCCCTATCAAATATTATAATTGGAGGTTGGTATTAAATATCTTGGCTTCCGGATTAAACCTCTTGGTTACAAGATTGCTGATTGGACATGGCTGGGGCCAAGATCGAAAAGAGGCTCCTCAACTGGAATCATAGATTTCTATCAAGAGCAGGGAGACTGGTACTCATCAAATCAGTATTGGAGGCAACACTAGTGTATTGGATGTCATTAGCTTGGATCCCAAAAGGAATCCTCGCTTAGATACAAAAATTATGCTGCAGATTCCTTTGGAACGGTCATAAGGAAGGGGAACCATTTGCTTGGGTGGGATGGACCCAAATTGCACTACCAAAGAAGTGGGGGGGATGGGGATTAAAAGACTTACCAACCTTTGCCCATGCTCTAGTTGCTAAGATGGGCTGGTTCATCCTTACATCCCACAATGTATGGATAGAGGTGGTGCTTTACAAATACAATTGGCCATTAGAAATCATGGATTGGATCAGACTCCCTACCTGGGGAAAAATGGGTATTTCTTCTATTTGGATAGTTGTCTTACATGCTCTACCTACTATCAGGAATGGTCTAGATTGACGCATCAGTGATGGTCAATCAGTGTGAATTGGCATAGACTCGTGGACATGCAGTGGTAATATGCATCGACTCCCACTTGATCTCATTCAATTCCTCAAGCAAAAAGATATTCACAGGATTGCAACCATTGCTGATATGGAGAATACCACCATTTTCGCTCAAGCATGGAAATCGACAGGGGTTTTAGGCATCCCAAATCAATGGCACCAAGCATGGGATGATTACACAAAAGCTCTGTTAGAATCACAATGTGCGCATAAAGGAGGGGTCAGATGATCTCATCTAGGCTCCTGTTGGGCATGGAAAATATACTCCCAAAGAAGGTTACCCTATCATCCAAGCCTCTCTCACCCCACCTGTGGTCATTGATTGGTCGAAATACTTATGGAAGCTCAAAGCTCCTCCTCACACCAGGTTACTTATGTGGAACATCTTAAAGAACAAGACACCTACAAGAACCAACCTAATGCACAGGTCATAACACAACCCCTCTAGGTGTGTATTGTGCAAACATGTTGAAGAATCAAACAACCATTGTTTTCTTCACTGCAATTCGGTTGTTAAATTATGGTCACAGGTTCTTTCAACCCTTTCCATTAACGCTCGATGGTCTGGAAACAACATTGTGGAAGCGTGGAATCACTGGAGGTCGGCAACCTCAAACCAAAAACATAATTCTATACCTTTGATTATAAGTTGGTCCATATGGCTGAACCGAAATGTATATATCTTCAGGGACAGAGCAATCAACAAGCTCTATTGCTCGCATATTAAACACATACCATGAAATACCAGATGATGACAATACATCAACTGTTCAAACAGTGACCACTGAAGTCATTAACCGCAATATATCATGGGCCTATTTTGATGGAGCTACACAGGAACATGGTTGCGGGGGGGGGGGGGGGGGGGGGTGTTGGTATTCTGTTACACCAAACTAAAAACCATATTTACACATTCAATTGGGTTTGGGGACTGGCACTAATAATTTCATTGAACTTATTACATTTTTCCACCTGCTCCACTTTGCACTTGCTCATGAATATAGACATCTTCAAATTTTGGGGGATTCAAAAATCATTAATAACTGGTTCAATAATGCATCCACATGTCATATGCATTCACTGAGAAATACATTGGATGAATAAATGCTTTTTAAATCCCATTTCGAATATATTTCTTGTCAACATATTTATAGGGAAAGCAATCAAGCTGTTGACCAACTATCCAAGGAGGCCACGGTCCAGCCCAGGGGAATCTGGCTCATAAAGGAACAACAGGGCGATGAGCACTTCCAATACTATCATTGACCGTACATAGATCAAAACTACCTTTTGGCCCTATATTTTGTAGTATATATTATCTCATCCTAACAATACATGATATATTCTTATTGTATATATTATTACAGAACTATTTACAATCCACCCTGTAAGGGTTTTTTGTACATAACTATTTTTTGATGGCCATAGGCCCAACATCTGCATATGCCACACAGACATCTACAACATGTAATTTTCTTCGGGGAAAAACGTATTTAACAAAATAGTTTTTAATTTTTAATTATTATTAATAAAAATATATAATCTCCCTTTGACTTGTGGAATCTTTCCAGTGTTTTGAGTGATTATATTTCAAAGATGTATACAGAGAACTAAATAAACAGATAGACCAACTATTTGAAAAAGCGTTAGAGCTAAAAGCAGGTACCTTAGCATTCATAATCTTTTGATGAGAATTGAATCTATGGATATAAGGTTTTAATTATTTATGTTTTTGCATAGTCTTTAGTATCATTTCAAAGCATACAACTTATGTTAAAGTAAATAGTTTATTTTTATATATTTTTAATATTTTTGACCAAACAAAAGCAAAAAATATTGAACACAAAACAATGTAGAGATGACATAGAATAGCCTTCACATGAACAAGAACATATTGAACACAAAACAATGTAGAGATGACATAGAATAGCCTTCACATGAACAAGAACATGCATATTTATGTGAAAAATATAATCTCAAATTTATTTTATTTTAATTTATTATTACTATTTTATAATTTAATTTATAAAATATAAAAAAAGTAAGTATATATATCTATATCTATCTATCTATATATATAATAGATAATATTATATATGTATATAATAAATATATATAAATATATTAAAATTTAAATCAACTATAATAAAAAAAATTAAGTAAATAATAGAATGAACTTTACAAATATTGTAAATAAGTCATGATAAGGGTCATTAAACTATTATTATTAGTTATGGTTACTTTATAATGGTTTTCACACATTTTTTTAAATCTTAGTAATGTGATATATATTATAAGATAACAAATATTTTAATATTTATTTTAAATTGATATCTATCTAGTTTATTAGCTAGCTATATTATATTATTGTGATAAGAAAAACTACATCCATCCAATCATCATGTACAAGGAATTACATACACTTTAAAAACTAAACATACTCATAATTATAAATAACATTAATTTTTTAAAAATAAAATGATGAGAAACATTAATGGAAACTTTGTAAATTTATAATTTCATAAAATTTGTAATGTATCTTATAATTTGAATGTTTTTTTACCCTTTTTTTTAAAGGGGGACAAAATTATTTTGGATTCATTCGAGTTGTGAGAAGTGCTAAATGATTTTAAAATTTGTAATTATTGGATCATAATGTGTTTTATAATATTTATTTATGAATTGGATAAAGTTAATTGGGATTCATTTGGGTTTTAAGTGGAGGATTTTTAAGACAATCATACAAATTAATTGACTAGTAAATGTTGATAAACAATAACTTATAACAAGGTATAAACTCGTAATTTGGAAACGATGGTAGAGACGAAACAGAGAATTGGCTGGGGTTAGGGTTTCGACCGGACTCTGCAGCTTTCTCAGCATCTATGGCCGTCTGCATATGCACCTTCTTCTCACCGCCCTCCCGTACACCAGCCTCGTAACTCACCCTTTGTCCCCATTGCGCCGTTTCGATCATTCCTTCATACTTACCACCTTGCTTTTACCCTCACCCTCCTCGACTCAACCTTTCCTATTACTCGGTCACTACAGTGACATGAAACCTTGGTTTCTAAAGGCAGCTAGCGCGGGAAAATAGTGGCGGTTATGGAGGACCTAGTAGACTACTTGGAAGACCCACTAGTAGGTACCTCCATTTGTACATCTCCCCAGGTAAACCCGGCAAGCAGCTACCCTTACGGCTGTGACTTCTCTGACACCGTTGCCTCGCTACCCTCAATCTCAGGGCCTTCATGCTCGGTGGCTACACTCTCAGAGGCTTCCCCCTCCATACCAAACCTCATTGCTTAGCCCTTGTCTCCATCTACCCTAAAATTCGTGGATCAAACCCTGGAACCCAGCTTGGGCATCTCCTCTGAGGGTATCTCATCTTTCCCATCCTTCGCCGGTTCCCGTGCCCTTTTGGTAACGATCACCAGCGATCCTGCCGCTTTTGATTCAAGGCATCCTGTGTCGCCCTCATCGCCCCCCCGCCCATCTAGAAATATTACTGAGATCTCCCCCATTTCAGGAGTCTTTCCTTCCGAACCCCTTTTGGATGTTCTTGCACCTGAGTCTAACCCTACCCAAGGCATCCATCAGAATCCCGCACCTGATGAAGGAACCCGGAAAGCAAAGAAACTAAGGGTCCTAAAATCAAAGGCTTTGGAGGTTTTCTTGAGTTTGGGTGAGGATTTCCAATGGAGTGAGGCAATGAAAACAACCGAACGCGTGCTGGTTGGAAGAGTCAGGGGTCGGTTCTACAACACCACTAGATTGAAGCAGTGGGCGATGGAGGTATGGGCACATCATCTGGCCGAACCACCGGTGGTACAAACCTTTGTTACAGGATGGTTCATGCTTCGTTTCACCAGGGAAGAGCACACCAACTGGGTACTTTCAGCGGTCTGGCATATTGAACAAGCATCAATGCTCCTTCGGAGGTGGACACCACTATTCGACCTAGAAAGAGAACAAATTGGAGCAAGCCCACTATGGGTCAGACTACTTGGCCTACCACTACATTTTTGGTCAGAGGACATCTTTAGGTGTATAGGGAACTCCCTGGGAACATACCTGGAGTATGATAAATCCTACCTCTCGACAAGAAGGATGGCGTATCCAAGAATTTTGGTACACATTGATACTAGTGATGGGCTTCAGGAATATATCACAATTCAATGGCGGAATTTCTCTCGGTGGCAGAATCTAGCCTATGAAGGGGTTTCTTTCAGATTGCAGGAGATGTCACAAGGTTGGGCCTCTCTATAAGGATTGCCCTCTCATTAATAACAAAGGAAGGGGAGAAGCTGGAAGGACAATTCCCCCAAAGAAAGATCAGGACCAGGGGGAGTAGCCCCTCAACAAAGAAGAAGGGAACCAAGACGATCCATCTCAAGCAAACATGGCTCTCTCTCAGGGGACCCCGAAGAAATGTGACAGGCCTCCTTTTCAACCTCCCTCTCCTCCTCTCACAAGGACAAGAGCAACTACTGGGGTGGTGGTTTCTTCGAGTATGACTTTAAACTCTCCCAATCCCTTTAATTTGCATGCTTTCGATGGTTTACATGAAATTTCAGTTGCTAGTATAATAAATGGAATTGGTGACAGTCCCTTCCATTCATCTCTGGTCGGATCCTCTCACCCACCTGTTCACACCTTCTCTGACTCCACTCCATCTCTCTCGGATCCCCCCCCTGACATCACTCCTATACTTGAAGTTGGACCTCGCCCCCCACATTACCAGACTCGATCCAAGGCCAAGCAGAAGTTAAAGACTGCTGATAATTTCGGGCTTGATCTACTTTTATCCCCTTTTCCTCCTAAGCTTCCGGGCTGGAGGCGATATTGCCTTTGGCAGGAAATCAACCATTCACAGGGCACTTAGAGCATCGAACCCCTTATCTAATCTTCCCCCATGAAGATTGTCTCTTTCAATTGCATAGGGTTGGCTAGACTCGAAAAAAAACTAGCCCTTCGCAGATTGATCCTTACCTCTCCCATTGATGTCATCTTCCTCCAAGAAACCTTGGGGCCTGCTGATTCCATTACACACCTACTTAAGGATATGTTTCCTAGATGGAACTTTATAGGCTTAGATGCTAATGGAAGATTTGGAGGACTTTCCCTGGGATACAACAATCACACCATAAATCTCAGTAACTGTTGGGGAGGACATGGGCATATTGGAGCAGACCTTTTTTCATCTGATTTGGGCTTGGAGGTGCGAGTCATAAATGTATATGGGCCTTGCCAACACAAGCCTGCCTTATGGGACCATCTCATCGACTCAGAAGCTTTTAAGAAAGATTACTTAATCTTGGGAGGGGACCTAAATTTCTCCATTGGACACTTTGAGTCCTGGGGACATCATGCACAACTGGATCCCTTATCTACCTATTTCGAGAACCTTCTGGACTCCCATAACTTGTTGGACATCCCCTTAGCGAAGCTCTTACCTGCCTGGAGGAACAATAGAGTTGGCGAGGATTGTCTTGCTCGAAGACTTGATTGTTTCCGCATAAAGGAAGGACTTCTGACCTTGGGTTTTCTTCATAGACAGTGGGTGGGATTGGGAGGAGTCTCTGACCATCTACCTATATTCATGGAGATTAGTGCGGGGCCTCGGAAACCCAAGGGATCTTTCAAGTTCATCTCCTCTTGGTTAAAGGACCCCACATATATTCACATGATTAAGGAATTCTGGAAGACACATCCCCCGGATGCTGGTGGGAACATAACAGAGGGTTTTGCCCACAACCTTATTGAGATGAAGAGACTATCAAAATCTAGGCTCATAATAAGAGAATAAAAGATAATCAAACTCTAATGAATGCTGAGAAGGAAATTGTTGAGTTTGAAAAAAACTTGGAAGGGGCCTACAGAGTGACTGAACAAAGGGACAGACTCACTGAGCTATATGCCACCAAAAGGAAAATCCTTAGGGACTGTGAAGAAACATGGAGGCTAAGAAGTAGGCGATCTGGTTGCTAGAGGGAGATGACAATACAAAGTTCTATAATAAGTTTGCAAATGGCAGGAAGGCTATTAATACCACTTGGCAGCTCTCGAACGAGCAAGGTCACACTGTTAATACCTTTCCTTAGTTGGCATCTTTGGCGATCTCTCACTTTAAACAGACTTACAGGGCCCCTCCTAGTGCAAATCTAGCCGAAATAATACAAGTAGCTCAATTATTCCCTCGTTTTGTGGATTAGGAGGCAGGCAGGGAATTGACTAGGGAAATTACTATAGGGGAATTAGAAGCCATGATCAAATGGTTTAAGAAGGATAAGAGCCCAGGGCCGGATGGTTGGTCGATCGAGTTCTATTTAGCCTTTTTTGAAACTCTGGGGACGGATCTTCTTAAATTTATTGAACACTCCAGAACTAGTGACAAGATTCTTGAATCCTTCACCTCCACTTTCATCGCCCTCATTCCAAAATCTGACAACCCCTCTACCTTTGACGACTATAGACCTATATCATTATGCAATTGCATCTATAAGATTGTGGCAAAGATTATTGCAAACCGATTGCAACCCATCCTATCCAAATATATATCACCGGAGAAATTTTCCTTTTTCAAGATAGCCAAATCCATGAGGCAGCGGGAATTGCCCAGGAAGTCCTACACTCTCTACACTCCAAGAAAATCAAAGGTGTGATCTTAAAGGTAGACCTCTCAAAAGCCTTTGACAGAGCAAACTAGTTGTATATTAGAATGCTTCAAACCCACCTAGGGTTCCCTTTTGATTTCATTAAATGGATCATGAGATGCATCACTAACATACCTTTTAGTG
Organism: Pinus taeda; assembly: GCA_000404065.3. Lineage (NCBI taxonomy): Eukaryota > Viridiplantae > Streptophyta > Pinopsida > Pinales > Pinaceae > Pinus > Pinus taeda. The sequence goes on from APFE031053915.1 coordinate 9,181, forward strand.
TGCTTATCAATGGAGCAGCTTCACCTTTTTTTATTCTGAGAGAGGTCTCAGACAGGGTTGCTCCCTATCCCCATTACTTTTTCCACTGATTATGGAAGGTCTCAGCAGGCTGGTCAAAGAAGAGTACAGAAGGGGTAGACTAAAGGGAATAAAAATCACGGATGGTTGCACATTGACTCATCTATTATTTGTGGATGATGTCCTACTATTTCTTAATGGAAGCATAGGAGACTTGACAATCATGAAGAACACATTTGCACTATTCCAAACAACGATTGGTATGACTGTTAACTATAACAAGTCGACCCTCACAGAGGCTGTATGTTCTCCACATGAAATCCATTATGCGTTGCAAAGGTTCTAGTACACTCTTCTTAGGCTAGAAGATGGACTTAGATATCTGGGATACAAGCTGAAACCTCTGGGGTACAAGATTACAAATTGGACCTGGCTTATTTACAAAATGGAGAAAAGACTTAACATATGGTACTACAAATACCTCTCCAGGGCGGGCAGACTCATACTCATCAAAGATGTCCTTGAGGCCACCCCGGTCTACTAGATGTCACTGGCATGGATCCCCTGGGGTATACTCTCCAGAATACAGGCCTTATGCTGCAGATTCCTTTGGAAGGGTCATCAGTCAGGAAGAATATTCGCATGGGTAAAGTGGGAGGCCATAAATCTGCCCAAGAAATGGGGAGGATGGGGCATAAAGAAACTAGAAGAATTCTCCATAGCCCTGGCAGCGAAACTAGGGTGGCAACTTATTACATCAAACAGTCTATGGACTAGGGTGGCTGTTTCAAAATATATTGGCCCCTCAAACCTGATGGATTGGTTAAGCCAATCGCAAATGCTCCACTTAGGGGTTTCAATCATATGGAAGGCGGTAATAAAATCTCTTGAGATCATCAAGGCTGACATCATATGGAAAATACAGTCCAGGATGAAGGTGAGGATCGATTTGGATCCTTGGATTGGATGCGAGAATGTACACAGGCTACCAGACGCCCTCAGATCCTTTCTCAGAGACAACAATATTACCCATGTTGGCCACATAAAAAACCTTGAACACTCCACCCTTTTTTAGCAAGCCTGGAAAACGGCTCAAAGACTGAACATTCCCCATCAATGGACACATCAGTGGAATACTTACATCAGGGCCCTCACCGAGGCTCATATCGAGATTAGTGAGGAAGAAGATGAAGTCATCTGGGCACTCCCAAAAGCAGGAAAATACACACCAAAGGAGGGATACCTTGTTTTAGCTGAATATTGTCGCCCACAAGCCTTAGAGTCATGGTGGAAGCATTTGTGGAAGCTAAACCCCCCCCCCAGGAGTAGACTTCTCATGTGGACCATACTTAAAAGCTCATCATGGCCCTTTCTAGTGTCACTTGTGTAAATGCAACAATGAATCTATATCACTGCTATTTATTGAATGATAGGCTGCCTAAGACCTATGGCAATCAATCTCAACTGTGATTTTTCCCTGATAAGGTGGCAAGGAGCTTCTGTGAAGGAGACCTGGTCGACCTGGTGGTCAAATGTTGAACCAAAAAAGCTCAGAAATCTCCCATTACTTATATGCTAGGGACTGTGGATTACTCGTAATAATCTCATTTTCCAAAACTCCTCGCCGCACTGGCCCTCCATTGCTTCCCGTATCATCTCTGACTATTCCATCATACCAGACGACGAGGAGATGACTCGACCCCGAACCATCATACCCGAATCCATAAACCATACAAAGCCTTGGGATTATTTTGATGGTTCTGCTCAGGAGGCCGGATGCAGGGGAGGGGCCATACTTAACCTCACTGATACGCATTCCTTCCATATTGAGATGGGTTTAGGTGGGGGCACGAATAACTATGCAGAGCTATCCTCTGCAAAATTCCTCATACAACATGCACTACAAATCCAATTTCGAGACCTCTAACTCTTTGGAGACTCGAAAATTGTTTGCGATTAGATAAACAAAAAAGCTAGATGTTCTGCATACACATTATCACATATTTTGGAAGAGGCTCATCGTCTCATTACTTCTTTTGACACATTTACATATCATCATATTTACAGGGAGCGAAATGCATATGCTGATAGATTATCCAAAGAAGCTGCGCATAGGCCATTCGACACTTGGATGATCCAAGAACATAGAGAAGGGAATTTTTACTAGTACTACCATCGGCCCTTCATGGACATAGATGATATAGCAAGCTCACAGGGAGCTTAGATCATGTAAATTTTTTGCTTTAAGTTACCATCTGTAAATATTCATATGTTTTTCTCAGTTTCAGTAAGACCTATGGACACGCTACATGGCTACAATTATTTTGTTTTTTGGTAAAATCAGATGAACACGTCAAAAAATGATGCCTTCCTGAGTGGACAAAAGGCACCAATATCTGATTTTTTGGAACCTTATTTGTCTATTTCTATCAATGAAAATTACGTTTTTTTCCAAAAAGAAAAAAAAAAGATAGATTTTTAAAATTTAAAAGCCTATTAAATATATAAGATATATTATCAATATTATGATTAATATTAATTTAAATCTGGATAAATTAAACCTAGATTCATTTGGGTTAAGCGGAGGACTTGAAAATTAAAATGTTTAAAAGTTTATTTAAAAATATGAAAGTGAATTCGGAGAGATTTAAAATTAAATTGTAAAAATTTAACGTTTATTTTATAATATTATTTATTGATTAAAGAAAATAAAGTTTAATTTAAAGTTTTATTTATTTATAATATTAAATATTTTAATATATATAATTAATATAAAGAATAATAATAATAAATCTAAAGAGTTTATTAATATATTAGAAAATTATATATATAAAAAGAGATTTGAAGGTAGTTTAAATTGGTGGTGATGAGTTTGTGGAAAAAGCTTTTTGGATCTGATCTAGGATATTCTTTTTTTGGCTAGAATAGATAGATATATCCTAAAAACACTTAAAAAAAATAAAAATAATTTTATCTTATGATTTAAATAATATTTAAAACTAAAACATATATTTTAAAATAACCTTAAAAATTAATAATAAAAATTATATACATATCATAAAGATAAAAAAACTTTTTAGTACTTTAGTTGTGTATGAATCTTTTGAAATCTAATCCAAACTTAACTTCTCATATATATATAATTTATATAAGGATAATATATTTTTCACAAAGGGGAAAAATCATCAACTACTTTGAGAATAAACTTGATGAATGATTTCAATACATATTTTTCATTTATTTACCAGAAAATTACCATGATTGTTTATAGTGAAAGCAATTTATAGAAATAATAATGTTTTTATATCAAGATCGATGCAGTTTTATATTATTGTAGAGCTGTCACGTGACGCTATCAAACATTTTAAATATACTACAATCCGATCAAACTCAACTGGACAAAAAGTCTAAAAAGAATAGCATGAGACTTGCTGTGCTGTCCGATTTCATTATTTTCACTAGGTCATTGAGGTCCACTTTTCTCGGTGCATCATTCTTAGCAGTCAGTGAGCTTCTCCATGCTGTGGCCATGTTGGAGGACCAAATACATGTGAAGTCGTGTAGGGTTTCGATCATTGCACTAGCCATTCCAACAGTGAAGCATCCCATGTTCTTATCCATCGTCGATCTTATTATGATAGCCACCAATAACATGCAAAGCGTTCTTTTCTATAAAACGACATTAGTTTCAAACAAAGAATTTTATGCAATTGTCGATAACCTAAAGAGGAGCTTGTTGTTAGTTTTGGCATATTTCTATCCATTTACATGTCGATTAGACAAATAAACACCTTCTACCTAGTTGGTCCATTTTTTTTGACCAGAAGATGTTGGGCCTTTTTAATCCATCCAATCATAGACAGAGGAACACATCCTTATCTAGTTGGCGAGTACTGAAAAAATGTATGTGGACAACAACCATTTGACCATAATAGTGCTAGGTGTGATTAAAGACTGGTCTTCGAAAAATCTTATTGGAAGTCATTGTTACATGTTATGTGGAAGCCCTACATGTTGTAATTGGTCTGATGGATGGTTTATTTCTTGGGCGACCTTCTGTAAAATATTGAAGTTGGTGGAATGTTGATAACAGTTAGATCGTTCATGTTTAGCCCACGTCCTTCACCACCAATAGGTTGAACAAGATAGAAACACATCGAAAATAATATCAGACTGTGGTAAATCCAAAACATCATATGGATCTGGTGGAACAACAGATACCACACATATGGAGGGTCAATATCCAATTATGGATTTGGAAATTGATGTGGCCAGAATTATAGAAGTCATTGTGGCTATAGAAAATGACATCACTGTTAGAAACAAGCAAAGGAATCCAAAATCAGGGAAAACAAGGGTCCTTTTTGCAACAGGGAAATATGGGGAATAAGGAAAGCCCTCCGGTATGAACCAACATGATCATATATTCAAAACAATTGGGGAAATAAAGGTCCCATATGGAACATCAGAGGAGGCTGGACCGACATGGTCAACCCAAGAAAGGTTACCATATAGGAAAACAATTAAAGATAATGCAAATAAGCCAATCAAAGCCCAAGCATAAATACAAAAAATGATCCTAGGAGTTGATCTGTATTGGGAAAATATGGTAAGGCTCAGGAAAAAAATGCTAGTCAATAGGTGGGAATTCATTAAGTTGAACAACTTTCAAATGAAGGATTAGACACAAAAGAGTTGGGCATCCATGCTCAGCTATCGACTGAAGGTTAGTGTGACAGTAAATGGGTGGTTTGGTTTCCACCTTTTGAATGAGGAGGATGCATAGAAGATCATAGGTTTGCCATTGGTAAAAGGTCAAGGATTCTTGGTGCTCCAACACTGGAAATTCGGGTTTGATTTAGTGGTTGAGTCACCAAAAGAAAAATCATATGGGAAAAATTTCTTGGTTTTTTCTGTTGAATTATGGACAAAGGTCGTTATAAAGGAAATTTCCAGGAAAATAGGAAAATTATATTACGTTGATGAAGGTTGTATGGGATTACTTGATAAAAAGGCAACTTGGTTTTTGGCAGAAGTGGACCTAGTAGGGGGGTTACCAACAACAATTGACATATACTCTACCACTTTCTCCATCAAACAACATGTCGATTATTGGGGAATCCATTTTTGGTGCTTGGGTTTGTTGGAAAGGCAGAGGAGCCAAAACACATATTTCACACACAAAACACACGAGCAGTGTCTCTTCTATTGATCACACAAAACTTGATGATTAGAATGAACCCGATGAAGGTATTTAACCTTTTACATCTAGCGAATCCCCTAAAATAACTTGACATGAAACCACACACTAAATTCGACTAGGAATTAACTCGACTTGACTCAATGCTTAGCTTACTGACTCTTTAATTTTAGATAAATATCCATGCGAGAGTTAATTAGCTATTTTAACACTCCCCCTTAATTACAACCTCTAAACTTAGACATGACTCATGAAAACTCAAACATGCCTGTTGGTTTATGCCCTCAGCTAGGCTTTCAACACCCAAGTTTCTTCTATGAAACTCAAACACATATTTTGCTAAAGACCTAGTAAATATATCAACCAATTGATCACTATGTTTACAAGGCTTCAAGTGAACTTTTACATTGCTCACAAGCTCTCTAATAAAGTGATATCTAGTATCAATATGCTTTCTCTTTTGATGAAACACACTATTCTTGGATAGTTTAATTGCTGAGGTGTTGTCACAATATATTGATGTTGATCCTTGTAGTTTCTGCTTGAGTCCAACAAATACTCTTCTTAACCATACTGCTTGACACGCTGCTGATGTGGCTGCTACATATTTTCTTTTGCTGACGAAATTGTCACAATAGGCTGCTTCTTAGATGCCCATGAAATCATACCTGAACCAAAATGGAACACATAACCAAAAGTTCTCTTCCTGTCATCCAAACTACCTACAAAATCACTATATGTATATCCAATCAAATCCTTATTTTCTGTGATTGCATACATTATGCCACAATCTCTAGTTACTGCTACGTATCTCAAAATTCTTTTCATTGCTCTCCAATGTGTCTTTTGGAGTCTTCATAAATCTGGAAATTAAACTCGCTTCTTGCATAATATCGAGTCTCGTAGCTGTGAGATACATGAGGCTGCCAACCAATATTTTGAATAGAGTTAAATTGACATCTGATCCTTCATCATCCTTTGCTTAACTTTGTACCCGTTGCAACTGGTGTAGGGACATGTTTGCAATTTTCCATCCTGAATCTTTTCAACAAATCTCTAGAATATTTATTTTGACAAATAAAAATTCCTTTTTTAGATTTCTTAACTTCTATGCCAAGAAAATATTCCATGAGACCAAGATTTGTCATCTCAAATTATTTCATCATGGCTGCTTTAAATTCATCTAACTCAAAATCACTTGTATAAATCATGTCATCAACATATAAGCAAACAATCAAAATATGTCTATGCTCATTTACCTTTATGTACAAGGTAGTCTTAACGCTTCTTCTGCAAAATCCATTCTTGATCATGTAGCTATCAATTTTGATATACCAAGCTCTAAGCGCTTGCTTGAGTCCATAGAGCATTTTTTTCAACCTGTAAACTTTATCTTCTTTACCTTCAACTTGATATCCTGGAGGCTGCTGCACATAAATTTTTTCTTCTAGAATTCCATTCAAGAAAGCTGATTTCACATCCATCTGATATACTTTCCACTTGTTCTAAGCTTCTATGGCTAGAAATGCTCTTACAGTATCATTGGGCTACTGTAGCAAAAGTTTCTCCAAATTCTATTCTCGGTTGCTGTGAGAACCCTTTTGCTACATGTCTTGCTTTAAATATGTCAATTTCACCTTTCTCATTCAACTTTGTCTTGTACACCCATTTTACACCAATGAGATTTTTATCCTTTGGCAAATCAACCAAATCCCATATATTATTCCTTTCAATGGCTTCAATTTCTTCATCCATGGATTGCACCCAATTTTCATCTTTGATTGCTTCTTCAAACGAAGAAGGTTGGAATGAAAACAATGCAAAATTTTAACTAACATCCAAATCATCATAACTATCTTTTAGACTTGTCACCTTTCTCTTTCCATTGCTTGATTAATCACCTGATTGATTACTAGGATAATCTCGATCTGTTGATCTGCTTGAAGATCCATGCTGCTCAGAAAATCTTGGAGTCCTTGTTGGTGTGTCTCTGCTTGGTGTTTCACCTGTGATTCTTGCTTCTCCTTTTGTCCTACATCATCTTCTTCCATCAATGGCACTTGTGGTCAACTGTTTTGTCTAGATTACCATTCCATGACTCTTGTTCTTTGAACACAACATCTCTACTAATTATGGCCTTCTTGTTGACAGGGTTATACAATTTGTAAGCTTTTGATTACTCACTATAACCAGTAAATATGGATTTTTCACTTTTATCATCTAATTTTCCTCTTAGCTCTTTAAGCACATGTGCATAAGCTACACATCCAAATACTCTGATATGAGATAAGCCACAAGACATACATAACCATGCTTCTTCTGGTACTCTGTTCATCACACTCTTTGTAGGAGATTTGTTTATCACATAAACAACACATACATCTGCTTCTTCCCAATACTCATTAGACAAGTTTCTTCCTTTCAACATGCTCCTTGCCATGTTCATAATGGTTATGTTCTTTCTCATTGCTACACCATTCTGCTGTGGTGTGTACCTGGTTGTAAACTATCTTTTGATTCCATGTTGTTTGCAGTAATCATGGAATGCCTTCGAATCATATTCTCCACCACAATCTGACCTCAATACCTTGATTTGTCGATCACTTTGGTTCTCTATTAAGGTTTTGAATTCTTTGAACTTTGAAAAAGTTTCAGACTTCTGCTTAAAGAAGTAAACCCAAGTCTTTTTGCTATAGTCATCAATGAAAGTGAGGAAGTAACAACTTCCACCAATCGATTGTGTTCTCATAGGTCCACACAAGTCTGTATGCAGTAGCTCAAGAGGTTGCTTTTCTCTATATGCAACTACATTTGGAAAACTTTCACAGTGTTGCTTTCCCAAGATGCAACACTCACAAGTACTAGTAGGTTCTTTGATGGGAGGTAATTCTCTAACCATCTGTTTCTTCTTTAACAATCTTAAACCAGAAAAATGCAAGTGTTCAAAACGAAAGCGTCATAACCATTAATCATTAGAACATGCAATTGTAAATGAACTGAGTTGATCACTATAATTCATGATTAGAGGAAAGAGTCTGTTCCTCATCATCTGTACCTTTTCTACCAGCTACTTTCTTGGGGGCTTGTCATATATAGCACACTCTTGTACTATCATTTTTGTGTCAATTGACCAACATTTATCAAATTATGTTTGAGACGAGGGACATAATATACCTCTGATATTGTCTTCAGCTCCCCATGTTTGGTTAGAATGTTGACCACTCCTTTTCCATCTACATCCATAGTTTTGTTAGTCCCCAACTTTATCTTTGTCTTCACAGATTGATCCAAATTTGCAACCAAATTCTTGTTGCCTGTCATGTGGTTACTACAACCACTATCCAATAGCCAAACATTATAAGATGATTCATGGATGCTATGGAAAGCTAGGAACATGGAGTTAGTACTCTCTATAGTGACATTAACTCTCTAGTTCCCTTGATCAACTAACCTCTTCCTGCAATCACGAGCATCATGACCAAGTTTATTACAATAATAACATCTCATATTTGATTTGTCAACTCTTTGATTATTGTTGAAGCTTCTGCTGTTGCTTCCACTTTCATGTTCATGCTCTTCTCGGCCATCTCTCTGACCACCATGTCTTATGCTTCGTCCTCTGCCTCTCGATTTACTTCTGTCTCGACCTCTGTCTCTTGAAATAGAAACCTGGATTTTGAAAGCGGTTTCTGAAGTGGAATCCTTATTTATGTCTATCCTTGCATTATGTGATAGAAGTGATCCCATAAACTCATCAACTGTTAATGATGCCAAATCCTTGGCTTCTTCTATGGCTGCTACCACAACATCAAATTTGGTAGGCAAAGATCTAAGGACCTTCTCAACCACTATTTGATATTTAATTTCTTCAACATAAATTTTTAACTGATTTATGATAGTCATGACCCATTTCATGAAAGAATCGATATCCTATGTCTCCTTCATCTGCATAATTTCAAAATCTCTCCTAGTATTCTACAACTTAACAATATTGACTTTGGCCATACCTTTATAGCCATGGAAAATTTTAGGGGCTAATGTTCGCCCAGTGGGCTAATTTTCCATGATTTTTCCACAAAAGGATTCGCCAATTTCCAATTTTTATAAAAGACAATTCGCCCAAATTTTAGAATATAAAATTATTTTACCTTAAAAATCGCCAACATTATATAGAGACTATATAT
>APFE031053920.1:0-14063 GCA_000404065.3 Pinus taeda
AGGATATCATCAAATTAGAATGAAGACTGAAGACATTCCAAAAACATCATTTAGAACTCATGAGGGTCATTATGAATTTTTGGTCATGCCTTTTGGCCTACCAATGCACCTTCTACATTTCAAGGTTTGATGAATTCCATTTTCAAACCCTTCCTTAGAAAATTTGTGTTAGTATTTTTTGATGATATACTAATCTACAACAAGTCGTGGAAGGATCATGTTGAACATGTTGACAGGGTGCTACAACTATTGGAGGAGAAATAATTATATGCAAAGAGATCCAAATGTTTCTTTGGAGTACAAGAGGCGGAATATCTGGGTCATATTGTATCTCATGAAGGAGTTAAGGTAGACACTAGCAAAATTAAAGCCATTAAGGATGGAAAATACTCACATCCATAAACATTTGTGATGATTTCTCAGGTTGACAGGGTATTATCACAAGTTTGTTAAGAATTATGGGAGAATAACAACACCTCTAACAACATTATTGAAGAAAGATGCATTTTCATGGACTCCAGAAGCAACAAAGGCTGTCGAACATCTTAAAGAGGCAATTTGCCAAGCATCGGTCTTAGCTACACTGGACTTCACAAAAACCTTTATTGTGGAATGTGATGCTTCAGGAAATGGAATTGGTGCTGTTCTAATGCAAGATGAAAGACCCATTACTTTTGAAAGTCGTCCAATGAAGGGAAATTCTTTACACAAAGCTATTTACGAGAAGGAAATGTTGGCAATACTCCATGCACTTAAGAAATGGCGACCCTACCTAATGGGAAGACACTTCAAGGTAAAAATGAATCATGATAGCCTTAAATACTTTTTAGAACAAAGATTATCCTCTAGAGCAACAAAAGTGGGTCACAAAGATGTTGGGTTATGACTTTGAAATCATCTACAAAAAAGGGAAGCAAAATGTGGTGGCAAATGCACTCTCAAGAAAGGATGAGGAAGTGGAAGCATTGTTGTGCGCCATTTCTATTATCCAACCAGATTGGATAAACGAAGCAAGGGAGGAATGGAAGAATGATGAAGAAGTGTGGGCACTTATTCGAAAATTACAACAAGATTCTAGTACGTCTGATACATTTAGATGGCAAAATGATTCGTTATGGTACAAAGATCACTTATACCTCTGTAAGAATTCCCAGCTAAAACAAAAGATTATTATGGAATTGCACACTTCTCCCTTAGGAGGGCACTCGGGATTTTTAAAAACATACCACAGGGTTAAGAAGGAATTTTTTTCAGAGGGCCTTAAATTAGATATTCAAATGTTTGTGGCGGAAGGTTTGGTTTGCCAACAAAATAAAGTTGGAACAATTAAGACACCGAGTCTATTACAACCTTTATCCATTCCAAGCCAACGTTGGAAGGAGGTTTCAATGGATTTTATAACAGGTTTACCCAAGTATGAGGGAAAGAGTGTCATCATGGTCGTAGTGGACAGACTTACCAAGTATGCACACTTTTGTGCATTATCACATCCATTTAAAGCCAATACAGTTTCTACTACATTTATGGAAACAATTCAAAAGATACATTGAAACCCAAAGATTATTGTAAGTGACAGAGATCCCATTTTCACTTGAAATTTTTGGACAGAAATGTTTTCTTGTCTTAGTACTCAGTTAGCTCATAGCTAATCTTATCATCCTCAATCTGATGGGCAAACTGAGATAGTAAACAAATGTTTGGAAGGATATCTTCGTTGCTTTGTATCTGATTAACAAACACAATGGGTCAAATGGTTGCCTCTGGCTGAATGGTGGTATAACACTTCCTTCCATACAGCAACAAAATGACCCCATTTATGACACTTTATGGGTATCAACCACCATCCATCACATCATATGTAAGAGAAAATTCTAAGGTCCAAGCAGTGGAACATCACATCGAACATCAACAACAAGTCCTCCAACTCTTAAAGGATAACCTCGTGTTGGCACAGAATAGAATGAAACAACAAGCAGATAAACATCGCAGTGAAAGAAGTTTTGATGTAGGTAATTGGGTATTCCTAAGGCTACAACCATATAAGAAAATGTCCCTCAAGCAAGCTAAGAAGGATAATAAATTATCACCAAAGTATTATGGTCCATACAAGGTGTTGCAAAAGATTGGTACTATGGCATACAAATTAGAGCTTCCTGCAGCTTCTCGATTGCAGCCAATTTTCCATGTTTCATGTTTAACGAATGTTATAGGCGATAAGCTCCCAGTTCAAACAATATTGCCAGAACTTGACGAGGAAGGAAAAATTATATTGGAACGAGAAGCAGTCACAGAGACAAGAACTCGACAACTATGAAATTGATCAATTTCAGAGTATCTTATCAAGTGGAAGAACTTATCTACTGAAGATTACACATGGGAGGATGAGAATTTTAAACAGAAGCATCCAAAACTACTCAAGCATTGAGGACAACACTTTTTTTAAGGAGTGGGGCATGTTGGGTCCCTATAATACTAGTGATTACCCCATTACTAATGTTGTACCCCTTATTAATGTTGTTGTGCCCCTATTATCCCCATATTGTTATTACTGTGCCCCATATAATCCCTCTATTGTTATTTTTGTCACTTTATATTATTATTGTTAGGTTGGATGGGTTATATTGTGACTCCTTAGACTCCTATATATAGAAAGGAGGTTTTTTCATTTGAATCATCAAAGAATTGTTCATTTATGTAATGTAAAGGAGGTTGCCCCCTCGAAGAGGCTGAATTCTAAGGTGTGGATCTATCTTTTCTATCTTTTCTTGAGTTGTTTTCATAACAGATTTAGGGTTTAGGGTCTATGGTTTAAAACACTGTTGTAAATGCTTTTTTATAAACACTTGAAAACAAGTTACAATATTCTTTTTAAAATGTTATAAAATGCTCAGGGTTTAGCGTTTAGGGTTTATGGTTTAGGTCTTCAAATTTTATAAAATCATTAGGGTTTAGAGTTTAGGGTTTACGGTTTATAAGACTTTATTAAATGATTTTAATAAAAACTTAAAAAATGTTACAAAAATCTTGTTAAAATGTTATGAAATTCGTAGGGTTTAGGGTCTAGGGTTTAAAATGCGTTAGTAAATGATTTTAATAAACACTTGAATAAAAGTTACAAAACCCTTTTTAAAATGTTGTAGAATGGTTAGGGTTTATGGTTTATGGTGTATAAAACATTAGAAAATCCTTTTAATAAACACTCAAATAAAAATTACAAAATGCTTTTAAAAATGTTATAAAATTCTTAGGGTTTATGCTATAGGGTTTATGGTTAAGGGTTTAGGGAATATTATTTAGGGTTTATAATACTTTAGTAAATTCTTCTAATAAACACTTCAATAAAAGTTACAAACAAATTTTAACATGTTATAAAATACTTAGGGTTTATGGTTTTAAGGTTTAGGGTTTATAACACTTTACTAAATGGTTTTAATAAACACATAGGTAAAGGTTACAAAGCACTCTTTAAAATGTTATAAAATATATAGTGTTTAGGGTTTAGGTTTTAGGATTTAGGGTTTAAGGTTTAGGTTTCAGGGTTTACGTTGTATAACACTTCATTAAATTAAATTTAATAAGCACTTACATAAATGTTACAAAACACTTTTTAAAAGGTTATAAAATGCTTAATGCTTAGGGTTTTGTGTTGTGGTTTTTAATTTTAGGGTTTAGTATTTAGGGTTTAGGGTTTAAAATACTTTAGTAAATGCTTTAGATAAACACTTAAAAAAAGTCGCAAAGCATTTTTTAAAATGTTATAAAATGTGTAATGTTTAGGATTAGATTTTATGGTTTAGGGTTTGGGATTGATACAACTTTAGTTACTTTTTTTAAAAGAAAATAAAAAAAAAAGTTACAAAATACTTGTTAAAATCTTATAGAATACTTAGGGTTTAGGCTTTATGCATTAAAATGGTAAAAAATACTTAGGGTTTAGGGTTTAGGGTTCATAACACTCTGTAAATTCTTTCAATAAACACTTAAAAAAAGTAGTGGAACGCTTGTTAAAATGTTATAAAATACTGAGGGATTAGAGTGTAGGGTTTACGGTTGATAACATTTTAGTAAATGCTTTTAATAAACACTTAAAAAAAGTTACAAAACACTCTTTAAAATGTTATAAAATGCTTAGTTTTTATGGCTTAGTATTTATAACAATTCAACAAATGCCTTTAATAAACACTTAAACCAAGTTACAAAACACTTTTTAGATTGTTATGAAATGCTTAGTCTTTAGGTTTTAGTGTATAGAGTATATTGTTTGGGGTTTAGGTTTTAAAAATTTATAAAATGATTAGGGTTTATGGATTAGGGTTTAGAGTTTATAACAATTTAGTAAATGATTTTCATAAAAACTTAAACAAAATTTCACAAAACACTTGTTAAAATGTTATAAAACTCTTAGGGTTTAGGGTTTAGGGACAATCTAGTTAATGCTTTCAATCAAACTTTAATAAAAGTTACAAAATGCTCGTTAAAATGTTATATAATTCTTAGGTTTTAGGGTTTACAACACTTTAGTAAATGGTTTAATACACCCTTAAAAAAGTTACAAAAGGATTATAAAAATGTTATAACATGCTTAGGGTTTAGTGTTTAGGGTTTAGGGCTTTAAAAAGCTACAAAACGTGTGTTAAAATGTAATAAAATTCTTAGGGTTTAGGGTTTATAAAACTTTAGTAAATTATTTTAATAAACACTAAAACAAAATTTACAAAATGCTTGTGGGTTTAAAATGTTATACAATTCTTAGGGTTTAGGGTTTGGGGTGTGGAGTTTAGGTTTTAGTGTTTATGGTTTATAATTCTTTAATAAATTCTTTTAATAAAAACTTGAATAAAAGGTAAAAACTATTTCTAAAATGTTGTAAAATGGATAGGGTTTAGAGCTTAGGGTTTATGGTTTAGCGTTTAGGGTTTAGGGTTTATAAAACTTTAGTAAATGGTTTTAATAATCACTTAAACAAAAGTTACATAACATTTTTTAAAATGTTATAAAATCCTTATGTTTTATGGTTTAGGGTTTAGATTTTATAACATATTAGTAAATTATTTTAATAGGAACTTTAAAAAAGTTACAAAACACTTGTTAAAATGTTATAAAATGCTAATTGTATAGGGTTTATGGTTTGGTGTTTAGGGTTTTGCTTTAGGGTTTAGATTTTATAACACTTTAGTAAATTCTTTTAATAAATAATTAAATAAAAGTTTGCAAAAACACTTTTTTAGAAGTTATAAAAAATTAATAAGGGTTTTAGGGTTTTGGGTTTAGGGTTGAGGATTTAGGGTTTATGGTTTAGGGTTTGGGTTTTATAATTTATGGTTTAGTGTTTATGACACATTAGTAGGTGCTTTTAATGAGCACTTTAAAAAAAGGTTACAAAAGGATTTTTAAAATGTTATAAAATTTTAGGTTTTATGGTTTAGGATTTGGGGTTTATGGTTAAAGGTTTAGGTTTTAGGCTTTAGGCTTTATAACACCTTATTAACTTCTTTAATAAAAACTTAAATAAAAGATACAAATCACTTTTTAGAAGGTTATAAAATGCTTAGGGTTTAGATTTTGGGGTTTGGAGTTTGGGTTTTATGGTTTAGCATTTAGGGTTTAGGGTTTAGGTTTTGTAACACTTTAATAAATTCTTTTAATAAACATTCAAATAAAAGTTGCAAAATGCTTGGTAAAATGTTTTAGAATTCTTAGGGTTTACGGTTTAGCGTTTAGGGTTTATAATACTTTAGAAAATACTTTTAATAAACACTTAAAAAATGTAAACACTTTTTAAAATGTTATAAAATGCTTACTTTTAGGGTCTAGTGTTTAGTATTTGGGATTTATGACCTTTAGTAAATACTTTTAATAGGAACTTAAAAAAAAGCTACAAAACGCTTGTTAAAATATTATAAAATGCTTAATGTTTAGGTTTTAGGCTTTAAAATGTTATAAAAATATTAGGGTTTATGGTTTAGGGTTTATAAATCGTCATTAGATTCTTTTAATAAACACTTAAAAAAGGTAACAAAAGAATTGGTAAAGTGTTATAAAATACTCGGGGTTTAGAGTTTAAGGTTTCATGTTTGGGGCTTAAATTGTTATAAAATTCTTAGGGTTTAGGATTTTTGGCTTAGCATTTATAGAAATTTAGTAAATTCTTTTTATAAAAAATTAAAAAAAGGTTACAAAAATCTTGTTAAAATTTCACTAAATCCTCAGGGTTTAGGGTCTGAAAAGTTTTAAAATACATAGGATTTAATGTTCATAAGACTTGAGAAAATTCTTTTAATAAATGCTTTTAAAATGTGATTACATGCTTAGTTTTTGGTGTTTAGGGTTTAGTTCTTAGGGTCTATGCTTTAAAACATTGTTTTAAATGCTTTTAATAAACACTTGAAAACAAGTTACAAAACTCTTTTTAAAATGTTATAAAATGCTCAGGGTTTAGTGTCTAGGGTTTATGCTTTAGGTATTCAAATTTTATAAAATGATTAGGGTTTAGAGTTTAGGGTTTAGTGTTTACAAGACTTTATTAAATTATGTAAATAAAAACTTAAAAAAAGTTATAAAGCTCTTGTTAAAATGTTATGAAATTCTTAGGGTTTAGGGTTTAGAATGAGTTAGTAAATGATTTTAATAAACACTTAAATAAAAGTTACAAAACCCTTTTTTAAATCCCGTAGAATGGTTAGGGTTTATGATTTATGGTTTATAAAATATTAGAAAATCCTTTTAATAAACACTTAAATAAAAATTACAAAACGATTTTAAAAATGTTATAAAATTCTTAGGGTTTATGGTATAAGGTTTATGGTTGAAGGTTTAGGGCATATTAATTACGGTTTATAATACTTTAGTAAATTATTTTAATAAACACTTCAATAAAAGTTACAAACAAATTTTAACATGTTATAAAATACCTAGGGTTTATGGTTTTACGGTTTAGGGTTTATAACACTTTAGTAAATGGTTTTAATAAACACATAGATAAAGATTACAAAACACTCTTTAAAATGTTATAAAATACATAGGGCTTGGGGTTTACGTTTTAGGATATAGGGTTTAGGGTTTATCTTTTAGGGTTTAGGTTTTATAACATTTTATTAAATTCTTTTAATAAACATTTACATAAAAGTTACAAAACACTTTTTAAAAGGTTATAAAATGCTTAATGTTTGGGGTTTAGTGTTGTGGGTTTGAAGTTTGGGGTTAAGAATTTAGGGTTTAGGGTTTAGAGGTTTATAACACATTAGTAAATGCTTTTAATAAACACTTAAATAAAATTTTCAAACCGCTTGTTAAAGTGTTATAAAATACTTAGGGTTTAGGGTTTAAAATACATTAGTAAATGCTTTAGATAAACACTTAAAAAATGTCACAAAACGAAAATGTTATAAAATGTGTACTTTTTAGGGTGAGGTTTTAGGGTTTTGGGTCTGGGATTTATACCACTTTAGTTAATTCTTTTAAAAGGAACTTTAAAAAATGTTACAAAACACTTGTTAAAATGTTATAGAATACTTATGGTTTAGGGTTTAGGGTTTATAACACTCTGTAAATTCTTTTAATAAACAATTAAAAAAAGTAGCGGAAAGCTTGTTAAAATGTTATAAAATATTGAGGGATTAGATTGTAGACTTAAGTGTTGATAACATTTTAGTAAATGCTTTTAATAAAAACATAAAAAAAGTTATAAATATTGATATAATGTCATTAAATGCTTAGGGTTTAGGGTATAAAATGTTATAAAATGCATAGGGTTTAGGGTTTGTAAGACTTTAGTAAATTCTTTTAATAAACACTTAAAAAAAGTTACAAAATTCTCTTTAAAATGTTATAAAACTCTTAGTGTTTAGGGCTTAGGATTTATAACACTTCAATAAATGCCTTTAATAAACACTTAAAAAAAGTTACAAAACACTTTTTAGATTGTTATGAAATGCTTAGTCTTTAGGGTTTAGTGTATAGAGTATAGGGTTTGGGGTTTAGGGACAATTTAGTTAATGCTTTCAATAAAACTTTAATAAAAGTTACAAAATGCTTGTTAAAATCTTATATAATCCTTAGGTTTTAGGGTTTACAACACTTTAGTAAATGGTTTTAATAAAACCTTTAAAAAGTTACAAAAGGCTTATTAAAATGTTATAAAATGCTTAGGTTTTATTGTTTAGGGTTTAGGGTTTTAAAAAGCTACAAAATACATGTTAAAATGTAATAAAATACTTACGGTTTAGGGTTTATAAATCTTTAGTAAATTCTTTTAATAAACACTAAAACAAAAGTTACAAAATGCTTGTGGGTTTAAAATGTTATAAAATTCATACGGTTTAGGGTTTGGGGTGTGGAGTTTAGGGTTTAGTGTTTATGGTTTATAATGCTTTAATACAAATTTTTGATAAAAACTTAAATAAATGTTGTAAAATGGTTAGGGTTTAGAGCTTAGGGTTTAGGGATTAGAGATTAGGGCTTAGGGTTTATAAAAACTTAGTAAATGGTTTTAATAATCACTTGAATAAAAGTTACAGAACGCTTTTGAAAATGTTATAAAATCCGTAGGTTTTAGCATTTAGGGTTTAGGTTTTATAACACTTTAGTAAATTCTTTTAATAAACACTTAAGTAAAAGTTACAAAACACTTTATAAAATGCTATAAAATTCTTAGGGTTTAGGGTTTGGGGTTTAAGGTTTAGGGCTTAGGGTTTAGAGTTTATAACACTTTAGTGGATTCTTTTAATAAACACTTAAATAAAAGTTATAAAACACTTCTCAAAATGTTTTTAAAATTCCTAGGGTGTATGGTTTGGTGTTTTGGGTTTAGGGTTGATGGTTTAGGATTTAGAGTTTAGGGTTTATAACACTTAAGTCTTTCAATATACACTTAAAAATTTACAAAACACTTTTTAAAATATTATATAATACTTAGGGATTAGGTTTTATGGTTTAGCATTGAGGTTTTGGGGTTTAGGGTTTAGGGTTTAGGGTTTAAGGTTCACGGTTTAGGGTTTAGGGTATAGGGTTTAGTGTTTGGGGTTTAGGGTTTAGTGTTTATGTTTTATGGTTTATAACCATTAATTAAATGGTTCTAATAAAAAACTAAATAAAAGTTATAAAATGTTGAGGGTTTAGGGTTTAAAAAGTTATAAAATGCTTACCGTTTAGAGTTTAGGGCTGATGGTTTATAACACTTGAGTAAATTGTTTTAATAAACACTTTAAAAAAAAGAAACAAAACTCTTGTTAAAATCTTATAAAATACTTAGGGTTTATGGTTTAGGGAAAGTTAAGTAAATGATTTTAATCAACATATTAGAAAAAGTTACAAAATCCTCACTAAAATGTTATAAAATTATTAGGGTTTAGGGTTTAGATTTTATAACACTTGAGTAAATGGTTTTAATAAAAACTTAAAACAATATTATAAAACACTTATTGAAATATTATGGAATACTTAGGGTTTAGGGTTAAGGGTTTAAAATGCTACAAAATTCTTAGGGTTTAGGGTTTAGGGTTTTGAAAAGTTGCAAATTGTTTGTTAAATGTAATAAAATGCTTAGGGTTTAAAACACTTTAGTAAATTCTTTTAGAAAACACTTCAAAAAAAGTTACAAAATGGTTATTAAAATGCTACAAAATGCTTAGGGTTTAGGGTTTAGTGTTGGGGGTTTAAAATGTTATAAAATTCATAGGTTTTATGGTTTGGGGTGTGGGGTTTAGGGTTTATTGTTTATAATTATTTAATAAATTCTTTTATCAAACGCTTAAATAAAAGTTAAGAAATAGTTTTTAAAATGTTATAAAATGCTTCTGGTTTGTTGTTTATGGTTTATGGTTTAGGGTTTGGGGTTTACGGTTTAGGGTGTAGGGTTTATAACACTTTAATACATGGTCTTAGTATACTTAAATAAAATTAAAAAAAAAATAAAATGTTATCAAATCCTTAGGTTTAAGGGTTTGGGTTTAGGGTTTAGGGTTTACAGCACTTTAGAAAATGATTTTAAGAAACTCTTAAGTAAAAGTTACAAAATTTTTTGTAAGATGCTATAAATCTCTTAGGATTTAGATTTTAGGGTTTAGGTTTTGGGATTTAGGGTTTATAAGACCTTTGTAAATGCTTTTAGGGTTTAGGGTTTATAAGACCTTAGTAAATTCTTTTAAGGTTTAGGGTTTAGGCTTTAAGAATTAGCCTATACAGCTCAATATTTTGGGATCAGGGTTTAGCATTGATAACAATTAGCTAAATTCTTTCAATAAAATTTAAATAAAAGTTGGAGAATGATTTTTAAAATGTTATAAAAATTTAATTTTTAGGGTTTACGGTTTGGGGTTTGTGGATTGGGATTTAGGGTTTAGTGTTTAGTTTTTCTAAGGCTTTGGAAAATGGTTTTAATAAAGAAATATATTAAAATTTACAAAACTCTTTTTAAAATGTCATAGAATGCTTAGGGTTTAGGGTTTACAGTTTAAGGTTTATAACACTTTAGTAAATGCTTTTAATAAACACTTAAATAAAAGTTTCAAAACACTTTTTAAAACGATATAAAATCCTTACTGTTTAGGGTTTAGTGTATAGGGTTTATGGTTTATAACACTCTAGTAAATTCTTTTAATAAAAACTTAAATAAAAGTTACATAACACTCTTTAAAATGTTATAAAATGGTCAGGTTTTAGGGTTTGGGGTTCTAGGTTTTAGGGTTTTACGTTTAGGGTTTAAGGTTTATAACACTTTAGTAAATTATTTTAGTAAACACTTAAATAAATGTTACAATACATCTTTTTAAAATGTTATAAAATTGTTAGGGTTTAGGGTTTAAGGTTTCGGATTTAGTGTTTATGGTTTAGGATTTAGGGTTTAGGGTTTAGGGTTTAGGGTTTAGCATTTAAGGTTTAAGTTTTATAACACTTCACTAAACTTCGGTATAGGGTTTATTTTATAATGTTTATGGTTTAGGGTTTAGCATTTAAGGTTTAGGTTTTATAACACTTTACTAAATTTGTTTAATAAACACTTAAATAAAAGTTAAAAAACACTTTTCAAAATGCTATAAAATGATTAGTGTTCAATGTTTACGGTTTAGGGTTCATAACATTTTAGTAAATTCTTATGGTTTAGGGATTGGAACTTATGGCTTTGGATTTAGGGTTTAGAGCTTATAAAATTTTATTAAATGCTTTTAATAAATAATTAAAAAAAGGTTATAAAACACTTGATAAAATGTTATAACTTCTTAGGTTTTAGTGTTTGGGGACGATTTAGTAAATACTTTTAATAAACACTTTAAAAAAGTTACCAAACGCTTGTTAAAATGTTATAGAATTCTTAGGGCTTAGGGTTTACAAACCTTTTGTAAATGGTTTTAATAAACACTTAAAAAGAGTTACAAAAGGCTTATTAAAATGTTATAAAATGCTTACGTTTAGGGTTTAAAATGTTATAAAAGTCTTAGTCTATAATTTTTAAGGTTTTAAAAAGTTACAAAGCACTTGTTAAAATGTAATAAAAATTTTATGGTTTAGGGTTTATAACGCATTAGTAAATTATTTTGATAAACACTTAACAAAAAGTTACAAAATGCTTCTAGGTTTAAAATGCTATAAAATTCTTAGGGTTTAAGATTTACGATTTAGGATTTTGGGGTGTGGAGTTTAGGGTTTATGGTCGATGGTTTCTAATGCTTTAAGAAATTCTTTTAATAAATGCTTAAATAAAAGTTACAAAATAGTTTTTAAATTGTTGTAAAATGGTTAGGGTTTAGGGTTTATGGTTTAGTGTTTAGGGTTTGGGGTTTACGGTTTACGGTTTATGGTTTAGGGTTTATAAAAATTTCATAAATGGTTTTAATAAACACATAAATAAAATTTACAAAACACTTTTTAAAATTTTATAAAATCATTATGTTTTAGGGTTTCATGTTTAGAGTTTTGGGTTTATAACATTTTAGTAATTTCTTTTAAGAAACACTTAAGTAAAAGTTACAAAACACTTCATAAAATTTTATAAAATGATTATGGTTTACACTTTATGGTTTAGGGTTTGGAATTTAGGGTTTATGGTTTAGTGTTTACGTTCTATAACATTTTAGTAAATGCTTTTAATAAACACTTCAATAAAAGCTACAAAACACCTTTTAAAATGTTTTTTAAATTCTTAGGGTTTATGATTTAGGGTTTTTGGTATAGGGTTTAGGTTTTTATAAAACTTTAGTAATTTATTTTAATAAACATTTAAAAAAAAGTTACAAAACACTTTGTAAAATGTCATAAAATGCTTCCAGATTAGGGTTTAGGGTTTAGCGGTTAGGTTTTTAGGTTTAGGGTTTAGGTTTTAGGGTTTAAAGTTTAGGGTTTATGGTTTAGGGTTTATAACACTTTAGTAAATTATTTTAATAAACACTAACATAAAAGTTATGAAACACTTTTTAAAAGGCTATAAAATGCTTAGGGTTTGGGGTTTGGGGTTTAGGGTTTAGATTTTAGGGTTTATAACACTTAGGTAGATTCTTTTAATAAACACTTAATTAAAAGTTACAAAATACTTTTAAAATGTTATAAAAAGCTTTGTTTTTAGGGTTTAGTGTTTAGGATTTACAGTTTGGAGTTTAGGGTTTAGGGTTTTTTTCTTTAGTAAATTCTCTTAATAAACACTTAAATAAAAGTTACAAAATGATTTTTAAAATGTTGTGAAATGCTTAGCATTTAGGGTTTATAACACTTTAGTAAATGCTTTTGATAAAAAATAAAGTAAATTACAAAACGCTTTTAAAAATGTTATAAAATACTTAGGTTTTATGGTTTATGGTTTAGGGTTTGGGGTTTAGCGCTTACGATTTAGTGTTGAAAATGCTTTAGTAAATGTTTTTTAATAAACACTTAGTTAAAAGTTACAAAACACTTTTTTAAATGCTATAAAATTATTAGGGTTTAGGTTTTAGGGTTTAGAGTTCAGAGTTTAGGGATTATAACACTTTAGTAAATGCTCTTAATAAACACTTCAATAAAATTACAAAAATGTTTTTAAAACGTTATAAAATGCTTAAGGTTTAGGTATTAGGGTTTATCGTTTAGGGTTTTGTGTTTAGAACACTTTAGTAAATTATTTTAATAAGAACTTAAATAAAAGTTAGAAAATGACCTTTAAAATGTTATAAATTCTTAAGGTTTAGGTTTTAGGGTTTAGAGTTTAGAGTTTAGGGTTTAGGGTTTGAGGTTTAGAGTTTAGTGTTTAGGGTTTGTGGTTTAAAGTTTATGGTTTAGGCTTAATAACACTTTATTAAATGCTTTTGTTAAAAACTTAAATAAGAATTACAAAATGCTTTTTAAAATGTTATTAAATTCCTAGGGTTTAGAGTTTAGGGTTTAGGGTTTGGATTTTAGTGTTTAAGGTTTAGTGTTTAGGGGCTAAGGTTTATGGTTTACGATTTAAGGTTTAGGTTTTGTGGTTTAGTATTTAGGGTTTAGGTTTTATAAGGCTTTAGGGTTTGGGGTTTAGAGTTTAGTGTTTAGGGTTTGGTGTTTGGGGTTTAGTGTTTAGGGTTTATGGTTTAGTAAATTATTTTAATAAACTTTCAAATAAAGGTTACAAAATGATTTTTAAAATGTTATAAAATACTTAGTATTTAGGTTTAGGGTTTATGGTTTGGAGTTGAGTGTTTAGGGTGTAGGGTGTAGGGTTTAGGTTTTTAATTTTATAACACTTTACTAAATTCTTTTGATAAACACTTAAATCAATTTTAAAAAACTATTTTTAAAATGTTATAATATGCTCAGGGTTTAGGGTTTATAACACTTTGGTAAATTCTTTTAAGAAACACCTAAATAAAAGTCTGAATACTCTTCTTAAAATGTTATAAAATGCTTAAGGTTTAGGGTTTAGGGTTTGGGGTTTATGTTTTATGGTTTAAACACTTTATTAAATGCTTTTAATTAACACTTAAATAAAAGTTACAAAACACTTTTTAAAATGTTATAAAATTCTTAGGGTTTATGGTTTAGGGTTCAGGATTGGGGATTTAGGGTTTAGGGCTTAGGGTTCACGGTTCAAAATGTTATAAACTGCTTAGGGTTCATGGTTTAGG
>APFE031053928.1:0-17003 GCA_000404065.3 Pinus taeda
AGGTTAAGGTTCCATTTTGAACATTTCATTTTTTACAATTAGTTTAGGATTTGAATCTAGTACATGCACTCCATTACATCATGATAGCAAAGGAAAGACACATTGTATGCCACACATATAGTGCCGACACCTCTTAAGTTTGTACGAACTCCAGGTTGATAATTAAACTCGGTAGCCTTGAGAGTTGCATCATTCTTGTTGTAATACCAAGGCTCATCACTTTTTGGAGCTGTTGTCAGGGAGGTGTCAAAGTATGAATTGTTTTCTTCCCTATTTGATTCATTTCTTTTTAATTTTTGCAAAAACAAAAAATATTTTCATTAGGCATATTTAATTTCAAAAGTAGAATATTGAATTGCAATACAATTTTCATTCAATCAAAAAAAAAAAAAAAAAAAATCTCCAACACAAACCCACCCCCCCATTTGATCACATGGTGCAGTCAGAGCCACATCACCATTCACTTTTGCAGGTAGAAGAAAAATATGAAAAAGAATGTAGAAGAAATGGATGGAGATGGTGAGAAAGATCCTATCAGATTTCCCATTCAAGATATTGATGGTAGTGTGCACAAGAAGAACATCCCTCCATATTTTCTTCCAAAATTTCATGGTCTAAGGTCAGAGAATCCGGAAACCTTTCTCTTTGAATTTTAGATTGTTTCCGGCAACATGGAATGATAGAGCTTTTAAATGGTTCATGAGTTTAGGGACTAATTCAATAAGATCATGGAATGATATGCAAACATATTCCTAGAAAAATATAAAGATCATGATCTTAAAGAATAAATATTTTGAATGAATCAAAGAGAAGATTAGAGTCTAGAGGATCTAATAGAGAGGTTTATGTATAATCTTAAGAGGGAAAAACGACATCATTTAGGATCCAACACACTAAAAAACCTCTTACTTAGAACAATTAGGGATGAATGAATTAATCTCCTTAATCTCATAAGTAGAGGTGATGTATATCAATTATCATTTGAAAAAAATTGTAAAACATGCAAACACATATCAAGAGGAAGGGCAAGAGTGGGTAAATCAACATCAAGATTGTTAAGTCAAGCTAAACTTGGAAATTTGTTTGATGATTTTAAGACAGAAATTCTTAACAATCTAACAAAACAAGTAGAAATGTTAAGAATACAAGATGAAGGGAAAGAAAATGTTGATATTTGTGTTGCAGAATCACAGGATGTTAAACATTTTACATCGCTACCAAGGTTGAAGGAAGTTTACCAAGAGGACAATGGAGAAAGTCAATCACCAATGCAGCTATGTTATGTAGCTCCAAGAGGACCATGGCAGCCTATTTAGCCTCATATGTTCCGAGATCCTAATTCACAATTTCAAGCTTATCTTTGAGCCTCAAAATTGCAACTCTTCTCATTCCTTTTCTTTTGTTTCTCCATAAGAAAGATGCATTCTCATCACTAATAACTTGTATATACTATCTTGAGGAGGGAATTTAGTGATTTACATGTTATTATTTTTATATTTTGTTGTTTGAATAAATTTTTGTATATTAGCTACGGAACTTAGCCTATTCTGTAGCTAATCGACTGTTCTGCAACTACCTTCATGCTCTAACAACTTCCAGGTGTCAGAAGGAGAAACTAGCCACATGTGTAGCTTTGAAATCATCATGACATGGACCCTATCCTATTCATTCAACCTAGGCCGACAAAGAAAATGGAATAAGACTATGGTCAATGGATAAGTCAAACACAAAGAGATCGAGGGTAGTAGGACTCTGTTTCGTGGTTAATTAATGTGTTTCACAGTGATGGGATGCGTTATCTGAAGTAACCACCTGTACCTACGGACTCCAACAACCACCTGTACAAACGAATCCAACAACCATCATGTCTTGGATTTATTTCTCCAGCAGCCGAGGAAGAAATTATGCATATCTGTCTTCTACGTGTTTGGCTGTAGCATTATTTTCTCCACAAACAATTATATGATTTTTCTTATAAATACCTGTGAAAAGGACCAAAGAAGGGGATAATAGTGATAGTAATAGTTTTAATGTGAAATTTGAAGTTCTAGACTCTATAATTTTTGGGTGTTTTGTGTCCCCGTTTTGATACGAGAAGGCCACATGTTTTTATGGACCTCTTAAGGAGTTTTCTTGGAGTTGATTGAGCAAGCGTAGCCTAATCAGTTGCAGAAGGCCCCTGCATTAAAGAAGGTTTCATTTCATTTTATTTATTTTTCTTCTTCTTGTTAACTGTAAATTCATCATTTTCTTTCTAAAGTAATGTTTATAATCATTTTTCTTACTAACAGTGTTTATAATGAAATTTCTATCATTTTCTTACTAACAATGTTTATAATTTAGAACAGTTTCCATTAGCTTGATTTCTTTTTAGTTCTTATCAGTAGTTTAGAAGATAGAACTCAATACTGTAATCTCGTTTCTTCAATTAAAAACTAACCTTGTTTTAGGATGAGAGTAGGATTGAAGAATGATAAGGATACACTATTGGATAGTTTACTTCATTCACTGTTTTGCTAGTTTAAATTTTCAATTAAACTGATCATTGTCATTTACTGTCTTTGCCATTTCATTTTTAGTTTAAAATACTCACTCATGGTGTTAATGAATGTTTATGGAAAACCCTTCAAGTTGATAATTCATCCTTAACTAAGTGGTTAAGCATTTCATCTATGCAATAACTTATTTCTACATCTTTGTGTTTGCTTTCTCTTAGATTAATGAAGTACATAATTACTTAAATGTCATCCGAAGTAGACTTTCTCCCAAAATTGAGAGGCAGAGTAACCAATTATTTCATTTAGTTTTATTTCTGTAATTAGTTTGACATCAATTGCAAATTTCACTTTCAATTTTAATTCATGATTTGGAAATAATAGTAAAATAAGAATAGAAACTTTTTTTTCATTTCTTTCTTAGCCTTGTTTCCATATCTTTCTTAGCTCTGTTTTTATTTCTTTCCTAGTTATGTTTTCATTTTTAGATTTTGAGCAGTCTTTAAGAAAGTTAGATTTAGTTTTGATAATTTACATTGTAAATAATTAGGAATTAAAAGACCAGAAACCCCCAAAACAACATAAACATAAAAACAATGAAGTAAGAAGGGTTATCTAGCACAAACAATGCACTACACTTCATCATTTATGATACCCGGATTGATAATTTATGTAGAGAAATTTATGACACTAAATTGACCAAACATTTTGGTGCCATTTTCGGGAAGTGTAACTAGGTAGCCTTATCTCTTACATTAAAAAAAAAATGATATGCATAGAGAAGGAGACTCTAGGGGAAGATTTATATCTAGGGGCAGTAGTTTAATTCCTACAACACCACCTACTTCACCAAGAACAAGGAAAGATACACCTCCATCCCAAACTCATACTCCCAGCCATAGAACTCCTGAAATTCCAGGGGTAGAAATCCAATCAAAAGAATCTCCTACTTCATCTACCAAGCCAGTACTAGACGAGAAAAATTTGAATCTCCAATAGCAGGAATAGCCTTTTTCACCTCCATAGGAGAGCACATTTTAGTTGAAGAATTAGGAATACTTGGTGAGGAAGAAGAAGTAGAACCACTCTCCCATATCCCATTAATAGAATAACTAGAGGAGGAGAATGTAACTTTGCAGGTTGAATCTTATATTGACTCTGAGGAAACTATAATGGCAGAATAAGGAGAAGATGGGGAATTTAGGCTGTTTGGAGGGGGTAGAGGAAGAGGTGGAGGAAATAATGGAGGAGGTAGAGTAAATAATGGACAAGTTAGAGGAAATAATGGAGGAGGCAAAGGAAATAGGGAAATAGATAATTGTTTTGGATTTCCTGTAGTGGATGAGGAAACAAATGCCACAATGAAAATTACATCACCTTTTGTCCTCCCAAACTTCCATAGAATGAATATTTCATTAAATTTGGAATTAAATAGTGGATCTAGAATTTCAAAATAACCAAAAGACTCAATTCTAGTGATGTCTTTGTAATAAAAAAAATTCCAATTTTAATGAAATATGTGTTATAGGTTAAAAAGTGAGGATCTTAAAACATTCTTATTTGAGCATGAAGTCTTGTGCAAAACCTATGACTATCTAGAAGACTTTCAAAAACTCAAATTGTTTCCTTCAACACTAAAAGGAGTTGCTTTGAAGTGGTTCATGGGGTTAGTTACTCACTCCATTAGAACATGGAATGACATGAAAAAAATGTTTTTGGATAGGTATTTGGATTATTGCATGCCTACCAATCACAAAGATGAAGTGTTCAAAATGATGCAAAGAGAGGATGAAAACTTAGAGGACTTGATTGAAAGATTCAACTATAATTTGAAAAGAGAAAAAATGGACAATTTAGATGAAGATACCTTGAAAGCTCTTTTATTAAAAGCCATTAGAGATGAGTGGATATATATACTTAACATGATGGGGAAGGGAGATATCTCTCAACTCCCATTAAATGATATAGGAGAATTATGTATTCATCTCTCAAGAGGGAAATCCAAAACTAGAAAAGGTCCAAGAGATCCTTCTCTTGTTAGAGTAAACAAATCTACAACTGGATCTGTAAGTAGGGAAAAAATTGGTAATATGCTTGATGAATTTAAAACTGACATTCTAGGGAGTCTTAGTGAGTAAATAGACACCCTTAAATTACAAAACAAGCAGAAAATAGAGGTTGATGCTTTAGCCATTTTTTGTCCAAAATGCATAAAAAAAGCATGCTCTAAGAGAATTTCCTTTGGATGCAAAAGTTAAAGAAACTTGTATGATTTACTCAGAAAACCATGAGACCAAGGGTTGTCCTTTAATTCTAGGTCTTAAGGCTATCTTTCAAGAGGAAATAGTCCCAAATTCTACAGAACCTCTTTGTTTTGTTGCTAGAAGACCTTAGTAGGGGCCACAAAATCAGGGATTTAACAATCAAATGTATCTTTAGCCCCACCAAATTGGAATTCTTGGCAGCAACCTTAGCCTCAAACTCAACCTCAATCTCAATCTCAACCTTTTCCTCAACCTCAATCTCAATCTCAAACTTGGCCTCAACCTCAATCTAAATCTGAATCATGGGCACAAGGAGTAAAAAATCCTTCTGGGAGATTTTCTCAATATTATCAATATCTTCCGTCATATCAAAATTATCCTTCCCCACACATTCAACAACACAACCAGTAGCCAAAACTTCAAAATCAGAACCCTTAATTTTCATTACCATTTCCACAACAATCTCCACAATAAAATAAAAATCCTCAACTCTTACTGCCATTTCAATAGAAACCAAATCAGCGACCTGCCCAACCATTTCCAAACCTCAACAATAAAAATCCTCAGAATGCTTACATGGTAGAAGGAAAAAAATTTCCAACTTATATGATCACTCCTCTAGATATTAATGATGTTCAACTGAGATCTGGTAGGATATTAGAATAGGAAAGACCTTATGTAGTTATTCAGGAACAAGACAGTTCTGAGGAAGATTCTCTAAAGGTCAATAAAAGTTTTGAGGGAGCTGTTAGCCTCCTGCTCATAGCAGGTATTCACCTTTCGTGATCGACATATGTACAGGCCAAATATGTCATGCTTTGCTTACAGCAATGTTCCATATTTGAAATTTGCCACTATGGCAAAGAGGGCACAAAATCCTCAGGCACAAAAGTCATTGCATGTATTCTTGAGGACCATGGACCAGACACTAGTGAAGGAAAAGCAGCAGAATACTGCAGAGGGTGATGACTAGATCCAAGGTACATCAGATGAATAAACTGATTCAAATTCTCAATATGTCGTGCTGGTTAACCGTGGAGATTGTTATTTTGCTTTGAAAGTTTGGAATGCTCAGAATGCTGGTGCAGCAGCTGTTCTTGTTTCTGATGATAGAGAAGAGCCATTGATAACTATGGATTCTCCTGAAAAAGATAGTTCGGCAGCTGAATATCTGCAGAATATCACCATTCCTTCTGCCCTTATTGAGAAAGAGTTTGGTGACAAGCTGAAGGGGGCTATCAACAAGGGTGACATGGTTAATATTAATTTAGACTGGAGGGAGTCTGTTCCTCATCCAGATGATCGCGTGGAGTGTGAGTTGTGAACAAATAGCAATGATGAATGTGGGTCAAAGTGTGATACACAACTGGAATTTGTAAAGAATTTTAAAGGAGCTGCCCAAATTCTTGAGAAAAGTGGTTACACACAATTCACTCCTCACTATATCACCTGGTACTGTCCCCAAGGATTTACCATAAGTAAGCAGTGCAAGGCTCAATGCATCAATCATGGAAGATACTGTGCGCCTGTCCAGAACAGGATTTCAGTCGGGGTTATGATGGTAAAGATGTTGTACTTGAAAATCTGAGGCAATTGTGTATCTTCAAAGTTGCAAATGAAAGTAATAGACCCTGGGCATGGTGGGATTATGTCACTGATTTCCATATTAGATGTCCAATGAAGGAGAAAAAGTATACCAAGGAATGTGCAGAAAATGTGATCCAGTCTCTAGGTTTGGATAATAAAAAAGGGTAGAAACATGCATGGGGGATCCAAATGCAGATACAGATGACCCAGTTTTGAAACAAGAGCAAGATGCACAGGTTGGACATGGATCACGAGGTGATGTCACCATATTACCCACTCTCATTATTAACAACAGACAATATAGAGGAAAACTGGACAAAGGGCTTGTCTTGAAGGCAATTTGTGCAGGCTTTCAGGAAACTACTGAGCCAACTATATGCTTGAGTGATGATATGGAAACAAATGAATGTCTGATAAATAATGGTGGTTGCTGGCAAGATAAGAAGTCAAATATAACTGCCTGCAAGGATACTTTTCGGGGAAGGGTTTGTGAGTGTCCCTTGGTAGACGGTGTTCAATTTAAGGGAGATGGTTATTCTAACTGTGAAGGTAAAAAGGCTGAAGAGGGAAAGGTTGGCTGGGCTGCTGTATGGGTTGTATTATTAGGTTTGGCCGCTGCTGCTGCTGGAGTTTATGTAGTTTACAAATACAGACTAAGATCATACATGGACTCTGAGATCAGGGCCATCATGGCACAATACATGCCTCTCGACAGCCAAGGAGAGATTCCTAACCATGTTAATAATGAGGCATTATAAAATTCTAGACAGTCGAGACTCCTGTGTAACGACTCTTCATGTCCGTGGCTATTGTGAGTACATATTAGAAGTTCTTTGCTTGATCTTACAAAAGCTGTGCAAATTATAATGTTCTTACAATTCAAAGACATCCTTTGGGAAGCTCCTCATTCATGAACATTGTACCCACATTCAGACTGTATATTAAGAGTTGGGAAGATGATTAGATATTAGCACTTCAGTTTCAGGTCTTTACGTGGTTGATAAGGTTTCTTGACAGACAGATGACTTGGTTATCTTGTTGTAACTCCAGTTAGTCTTCAGTGTAAAAAAAAAAAATGATATCTGATATTTGATGATGCGCTCTTGCAAGGAAGTCCGTAGATACATGCAAGGGGTTCAGGGGTTCAGTATCCAAATCCAGTATCTTATGTCAAACCTCTGAAGCCAATGCTGATGGAGTGCCCTTAAGACTTCCCTTCCTTCCAAATAAATATGGAAGCACAGACACTATCAAGCATATGAGAGGTTTCCTGGACTGATTTCTTGCAATGGACGAAGGTACTGCGAAAGGTTGAACAAACAGGGTTGCAAAGAACTTAGGGAGCTTGATGATGGATTTTCTTTACTTTTTCGGATGTATGTTTGACCCCCGTCA
Source organism: Pinus taeda (assembly GCA_000404065.3). Taxonomy (NCBI): domain Eukaryota; kingdom Viridiplantae; phylum Streptophyta; class Pinopsida; order Pinales; family Pinaceae; genus Pinus; species Pinus taeda. The sequence continues at coordinate 7,742 of APFE031053928.1, forward strand.
AATGCGTGTTTCAATATATGGGAGTGGGACGTATGTTAATCGAGGTCGTGGACAGAGTATTGGTCCACTGTATATTGATGATCCTATAGACGACCCTCTACATCCAGTAAATAATGTTGGTCACAATTGCTTTCGCATACATCAATGTGTCAAGGCATTTGCAGATGCTCACTCTACCTTAGAAAAGGAACGGTTGAAGAATTATCTCAAGAAAAGTGTTACAATCATGAATGCAGAAGTGGATGAGGTGACACAGCAAGTTTTTCAAGTATCTCATATGCGGACAGTCCTGAAGAGGAAAAGATCAAGGGCTGTTATATCTTCAAAAAGTGATGAAACAGAGAAAACTAGTAAGAAACAAAGAATGCTGTTTTTAGCTCGTTCAGAGGCTACTCATAGAAGGAGTATGGCAGATATTTTGCGACAGTTTGGTTCTATTCTCAAACAGATCACGCAACATAAATGGTGCTTTAGAAGGCCCTTCGTCCACGGGTTTGAATGGGTCGATCCTGCTGGTGGAAGGCGTTCGTGTTTATAGCAATACCAATGGCAAAGCCAAATACCCCATAAATAAAATTTCTTTTGAGCATTGGTCAATCTATAAGTACCCATGATACTTTCATGTTCACCATTGCTGTCTCACTGGATCTCACCCTTTTGTATTTTGCAATGAGGCTCCTACTGCCGGTTTCACCATTCCCAAATGCATAGTTGTGATGAAAACAATGTCCGAAATTTCAAAAAATTCAGAAATCCCAGTCATCCTTGATTTTAACAGTACTGACAACAGAGATAGTCACCATATAAATGCTGCTACTGGATTAAATGATCCAGCTATTGCCCAAGGAATTTCAGAGCTGGTTTACGACAATAAAGTGGCACGATACTTTTGTTATATTATTGGAACTCGCTAGTAGGAATCTGTTAAACCTAACAAGCAATCTCAGGAGTTGTGCCATCAATTATGGAAGTACCTCGGAGCTTTACTTTTCTCAACAGATGTAATGCGAGACTTGGCCCTGTATCTGGCATCCCGAGACTGGATCGTGAACAGGAAGAGGTTGTTTATGCCTAAAAAGGAGGATGGATTGCCAGGGAAATGGGAGCATCGGAAGGAGACTTATCAGAGCAGCTTTACAAGAGGCAGCTAGAAAACGAGAAGTGCGGTATTCTGATCTTAAGAGTATTGAACGAGGTATCAGGCGCCATTTTCACGATGATATGTTGGAATGTTAATTCCAACTGCAGGTTGCAGGGCAGCGACGGACGTGGGCAACGATGGACGGCAATTCACTGCGCGCAGGAGGCCAGGAGCTAAGGCGGGTCAGCAGTCAACGGCGCAGAAAACCACCACTGCAAACCAAAACCCCCGGTCTCATATCGCACCACCCATCAGAGTGAAGTGGTTTCCGTGCATCAAGCTCCGATGCAATTGGGAGCTGACAGCTGTTCAAGCGCTGATGCTGGCCTGACATCAGCACTGACAATCCATCGGAAGGTATCACTTGGTCAGCTTACCCCATCCGATATGCGTCCGATCAACTGTGAAGTCTGTCCGCCGTTCGATTGTCTGGGTATGTGAGGCCCAAGGTCTATACACTGAACTGTGGAATGGCCTTTGGCCAGGCAGCAATGCTGCTGTCACTTGGAACCAAGGGTAGTCGTGCTCGTATGCCTAGCTCAACAAACAAAACTGCACCTGCCAGTAGTGAATAAATCCAGTGGTTCTTCCGCTGATATGTGGATCAAGGACAAAAGAAATAGAGCAAATTGTAACTTTACTCCAAAATGAAATTTCAAGGCTCCCCCAAAATCATAGTTACAATGAGCAAACAAAAGAGACTCTGAATGTAACAGAAACAAAACCGTTGAAACTGAGGGAAGCTTTCTAGACAAGAGCGGATTCGTCTCTGAATTAAAGTCCGAGGATGAGGTTAAAGTGAAGCCTGATGGTGGGATCGCGACTTCTTCTCGGCTTGATGCCGCTGAAAAGATTCCGGTGCCACCAACGACAGTGGTGGGTGCTGGCAAGATAAAAGTGCAAATATCACTGCATGCAAGGATACTTTTCGAGGCCGAGTTTGTGAATGTCCCATTGCCAATGGGGTGCAGTTTCAAGGTAAAACGGTTTCCAAGTATTTCAAGTAAATTGCGAAAAGCCTCTAGAGGAGAGTTTCAGAATTAAGCGGCGGAGCAAAGGTTTCGAACCTTGCCGGGGAGCCGATTACGAGAAACCATCAAACCAAAGGAAAATCCAAAATCCATTGAAGCCAAATGACCAAAAGGAAAAGGGTAAATGGATTCCATGGATGCCATGCTAGCGCAGGTACTGGGGTTTCCAGACTAAGTCATGGACTACTGGGAAAAGATTCAAGGCCGGTGACACTTTGGTTTTTAATTACAGTCCATCGGCGCACAACCTGGTGGTAGGGAGCCCTGGAGCGTACAGGAGCTGCACCACGGGAGGGGCTCGTCCTCTCACTTCTGGTAGCGACAAAGTTACTCTAAAGAAGGGCGTGAACTACTTCATCTGTAGTGTTACTGGCCACTGCGCTGCTGGAATGAAGATCGCAGTCACTGCAACTTAGTCCTACTCTGTAGATACACATACCATATAAGTAATGCTGCGCTGTATTCCGCGGTTTTTATATATAGAGAAAGAGGGTCTGCCTGTGAAACCGGTGGGGTCGTAGATTTGGTAAAATCGCTGAACAAGCAGAGGCTCTACAGAGAGATCACTCTCGCCCTTAGAACTACCCTAAGGGATGCCACCGCTGAGTATTCGTTTCTCCGAGTCAAGGGACTAGGGAAGCTTTTGAAGTTCTTGGGCTCAGTCGTGGAATCGGAGAACATGATTGAGCTTTTCCGCGAGACTCAGACGTTTCCAGAATTTCAAGTGGTGCCAGTTTTGTTTCATTATTCAATCGCTTCTTCAAAAAATGGCCGAGTCCCGAAATCAGATGATAAATCTTCTGAAGAGCACAGAAAAATTGCTAGTCTTCCTACAAATAATGAAGTGGCCGTGGCTCTCCAGGTATTGGAAGGGTGCTGTCTCTTGGACAGGGATAGCAGGACTTTGGCACAAACAGCATATGGCCATAAAGGAAATAGTGAGATTGCTGTCTGCTGGTAGCACACTTGTACAGAGTGCTTGCTTGGACGCTTTGATTGCATTATTGCTGGACTCGTTGGAGAATCAGAAGGAGTTTGAACGACATCGTGGAGTTAGAAAAGTGGCAGAATTGGTAAAAAATGGTGACATTAATCAATAATGGCCGGGACTCTGACTCAGAAGAACGGAGATGGCGTTTCAGATACCAGGTCTGGGCTTTGCAAAGATAATACAAAGAGTATGCCCTTTATGTCGAGGGAATGTGCCAGGGATCTCATGGGGTCGAGCAGTAGTCGGGCGGCAGGGGTGATATACAGAGTTGCCCACGGGACCGTGGTATGAACCAGAGGCGCGAAGGTCGCATCCGGCCCTTGATCCGATCTCTCAGCTACGGGACTGTCTTTCCTCGTTTCACCGAGAATGATGAACTTCCAGCTGAATCCCAGAGAAATTCGACAGTAAATGAACTCAGCTGTGATGATTCAACCATCATTGATATCTTACTGTTTCAATGCACCAGCCACCGCCACAATCTAAAAAGGCAAAAATCATTTATGGAACCGCCTAAAGGATTCCTGGGCAGTTATTACCCAGTTATGACCAAAGAGACAGCGCATCACAAGAAATGACCCATACTTAAACTCCATTTTTATACTGCTGCCTCGAGCGCCGCTTAGATAGATATTTTCTTGCATTTATTTCAGCAGAGATTAGGGTAGAAGCGGTGACTCCATCAGATCGATCAGAGATCTGCGTGTAATAGATATTTTGCCTATTTAAACAACGCTGTTCGTTGTTCAAAAGGTGAGAGTTTTTTGATCGACAAGCTGATTTTGAAACACTGCTGTGTACACTCTGAGAGGTTTAATGAACAGAGCTTGCTGGAACTAATGTGTTTGGACTGTCTACATGTGTGTTTGATGGCTGAAGAGCTGACTACAGAATCCTCGTGTTTCCTCATGGACTAATAAGTTTTCCTCTTCTCTTTCTTGCCTCTGTTTTGAGTTTTAATGTGTTTATATCGCCTTTGTGTCATGATCTAAATAACAGAAAAGAAGACTAGCTCAGAATTAGCTTAACAGCACTCTGTGCTCAATTCCTGTTATTTCTCTATGTTTATCTTCTAAACTAGCCTATAATATGAATTCCTCTTAGGCTCATATTTGCACTAGTTTCCTCCGTTTATGAATCTTGTTGTAGGAATTCAAGTAATTGCTCCTATAGGATATTCATTCCCGTTCCCTCTGTTAGCACGAATGAAAATTACTTAGCTGTCTTTCATTCCCTGACCTCCATTCGTCTCATTTCAAGCTTCAATATTGGTCCATGTGTAGCTACCCTGCTCTGTATTCCTCTTCCGCCAAAGAAAAAACATCCTTCAGTCCACACCCTTGACTCCATGCCCAATGTTCTAAACCTTTTGCGCTTTGCATGCCTCTCTGCTTAAGACCATTCTCTCCTCACCAAAAAACAAAACCCTTTGTACTCAAAAGCTAGCCTAAGATCATTAAAATCCTTAAAAGAGAGAGCCCTCTCTGACTGCAGCTGGGCTAGAAGCTGCAGCCCAAAGATTGGTTAGTGGTTACCCCGGCCGTATTCGCTTGGGAGTCAAAGAGAACAACCTGGGTGTTAACATAAATGGCGACTCCACTGGGGACCTGAAAGAGTGTTCATGTTTAGTTCTGATCTTCGATGGTGGACAGAGATCAGGCACTCCAAAGTAAAGGCATCCACCTGGCGACTCCACTTCATTTTCATTCAAGACTCCACTGAGGAACGAACCAATTCTACAACCAAATAGTCCATATTTCAAAGCATTATCAGTAAGACAGGATGACTGGGTTCGTGGAAGATCTTTCATTTGATAAAGCTCTAGATGTATTCAGGGAGAGTTTATCAAAATTTGAGCTTGATGAAGAGTTTTTCGAATTGATGTTGTTAAAAACAGCAGGAGGCTCGCATAAACTTTTCTTTGATTTAGTTGTTGAAAGATATGTAAATGAAATTGAACTCTTGCAATCTCAAATCCAGTCATATCATTTTCGCAATCCTGAAGCATTTCTTCAAAATCTTCCTTCCCCAAGTCATAAGGAAATAGTACTACCTTCTGACTTACAGATTGAGGATAATTATGTTTATGTTTTCAAGGCAAAGATTGAAGATTTAGTGGCAGGGCTTATTACCAAAGAGGCAAATCTTTCATCCGACCAAGAAGGCCCAGAAGAAGCGGTCCCACATGATGTTTTTATTGATCCTATATCAGACTACATGGAACTGCTTCTTAACTCAAGTTCTTTAGCACGCTTTCTCTGTGAGGACCAAATACATCAGCAGCGGCCTTTCTATACCACAATTTTGATCATAGGGGCACATGACCAAATAGTGCTTCCAAGTTCATTAACAATCAGTGAGTCAATTCATCTCTTTTTACCATTGCTTAAGTGGCTGCACTGGTTATTTGACTTCACCTGACAGCAAAGTAAGTGCTGGTTAGCGTAGGTAGGTAGGATTAATAAGGCAGCCGGCGAAGGGAATTTTGCAGAGAACAGCATCAAAGACCAAGGCATACTGACCTGCTGTTCTTGACTTTTCGCAAGGAAAAGCCATCCCCAAGTGGAGCCACTGTTAGCCTCCTGCTCATAGCAGGTATTCACCTTTCGTGATCGACATATGTACAGGCCAAATATGTCATGCTTTGCTTACAGAAATGTTCCATATTTGAAATTTGCTACTATGGCAAAAAGGGCACAAAATCCTCAGGCACAAAAGTCATTGCATGTATTCTTGAGGACCATGGACCAGACACTAGTGAAGGAAAAGCAGCAGAATACTGCAGAGGGTGATGACTAGATCCAAGCTACATCAGATGAATAAACTGATTCAAATTCTCAATATGTCGTGTTGGTTAACCGTGGAGATTGTTATTTTGCTTTGAAAGTTTGGAATGCTCAGAATGCTGGTGCAGCAGCTGTTCTTGTTTCTAATGATAGAGAAGAGCCATTGATAACTATGGATTCTCCTGAAAAAGATAGTTCGGCAGCTGAATATCTGCAGAATATCACCATTCCTTCTGCCCTTATTGAGAAAGAGTTTGGTGACAAGCTGAAGGGGGCTATCAACAAGGGTGACATGGTTAATATTAATTTAGACTGGAGGGAGTCTGTTCCTCATCCAGATGATCGCGTGGAGTATGAGTTGTGGACAAATAGCAATGATGAATGTGGGTCAAAGTGTGATACACAACTGGAATTTGTAAAGAATTTTAAAGGAGCTTCCCAAATTCTTGAGAAAAGCGGTTACACACAATTCACTCCTCACTATATCACCTGGTACTGTCCCCAAGCATTTACCATAAGTAAGCAGTGCAAGGCTCAATGCATCAATCATGGAAGATACTGTGCGCCTGATCCAGAACAGGATTTCAGTCGGGGTTATGATGGTAAAGATGTTGTACTTGAAAATCTGAGGCAATTGTGTATCTTCAAAGTTGCAAATGAAAGTAATAGACCCTGGGCATGGTGGGATTATGTCACTGATTTCCATATTAGATGTCCAATGAAGGAGAAAAAGTATACCAAGGAATGTGCAGAAAATGTGATCCAGTCTCTAGGTTTGGATAATAAAAAAAGGGTAGAAACATGCATGGGGGATCCAAATGCAGATACAGATGACCCAGTTTTGAAACAAGAGCAAGATGCACAGGTTGGACATGGATGACGAGGTGATGTCACCATATTACCCACTCTCATTATTAACAACAGACAATATAGAGGAAAACTGGACAAAGGGCCTGTCTTGAAGGCAATTTGTGCAGGCTTTCAGGAAACTACTGAGCCAACTGTATGCTTGAGTGATGATATGGAAACAAATGAATGTCTGAAAAATAATGGTGGTTGCTGGCAAGATAAGAAGTCAAATATAACTGCCTGCAAGGATACTTTTCGGGGAAGGGTTTGTGAGTGTCCCTTGGTAGACGGTGTTCAATTTAAGGGAGATGGTTATTCTAACTGTGAAGGTAAAAAGGCTGAAGAGGGAAAGGTTGGCTGGGCTGCTGTATGGGTTGTATTATTAGGTTTGGCCGCTGCTGCTGCTGGAGTTTATGTAGTTTACAAATACAGACTAAGATCATACATGGACTCTGAGATCAGGGCCATCATGGCACAATACATGCCTCTCGACAGCCAAGGAGAGATTCCTAACCATGTTAATAATGAGGCATTATAAAATTCTAGACAGTCGAGACTCCTGTGTAACGACTCTTCATGTCCGTGGCTATTGTGAGTACATATTAGAAGTTCTTTGCTTGATCTTACAAAAGCTGTGCAAATTATAATGTTCTTACAATTCAAAGACATCCTTTGGGAAGCTCCTCATTCATGAACATTGTACCCACATTCAGACTGTATATTAAGAGTTGGGAAGATGATTAGATATTAGCACTTCAGTTTCAGGTCTTTACGTGGTTGATAAGGTTTCTTGACAGACAGATGACTTGGTTATCTTGTTGTAACTCCAGTTAGTCTTCAGTGTAAAAAAAAAAAATGATATCTGATATTTGATGATGCGCTCTTGCAAGGAAGTCCGTAGATACATGCAAGGGGTTCAGGGGTTCAGTATCCAAATCCAGTATCTTATGTCAAACCTCTGAAGCCAATGCTGATGGAGTGCCCTTAAGACTTCCCTTCCTTCCAAATAAATATGGAAGCACAGACACTATCAAGCATATGAGAGGTTTCCTGGACTGATTTCTTGCAATGGACGAAGGTACTGCGAAAGGTTGAACAAACAGGGTTGCAAAGAACTTAGGGAGCTTGATGATGGATTTTCTTTACTTTTTCGGATGTATGTTTGACCCCCGTCAAATGCGTGTTTCAATATATGGGAGTGGGACGTATGTTAATCGAGGTCGTGGACAGAGTATTGGTCCACTGTATATTGATGATCCTATAGACGACCCTCTACATCCAGTAAATAATGTTGGTCACAATTGCTTTCGCATACATCAATGTGTCAAGGCATTTGCAGATGCTCACTCTACCTTAGAAAAGGAACGGTTGAAGAATTATCTCAAGAAAAGTGTTACAATCATGAATGCAGAAGTGGATGAGGTTACACAGCAAGTTTTTCAAGTATCTCATATGCGGACAGTCCTGAAGAGGAAAAGATCAAGGGCTGTTATATCTTCAAAAAGTGATGAAACAGAGAAAACTAGTAAGAAACAAAGAATGCTGTTTTTAGCTCGTTCAGAGGCTACTCATAGAAGGAGTATGGCAGATATTTTGCGACAGTTTGGTTCTATTCTCAAATAGATCACGCAACATAAATGGTGCTTTAGAAGGCCCTTCGTCCACGGGTTTGAATGGGTCAATCCTGCTGGTGGAAGGCGTTCGTGTTTATAGCAATACCAATGGCAAAGCCAAATACCCCATAAATAAAATTTCTTTTGAGCATTGGTCAATCTATAAGTACCCATGATACTTTCATGTTCACCATTGCTGTCTCACTGGATCTCACCCTTTTGTATTTTGCAATGAGGCTCCTACTGCCGGTTTCACCATTCCCAAATGCATAGTTGTGATGAAAACAATGTCCGAAATTTCAAAAAATTCAGAAATCCCAGTCATCCTTGATTTTAACAGTACTGACAACAGAGATAGTCACCATATAAACGCTGCTACTGGATTAAATGATCCAGCTATTGCCCAAGGAATTTCAGAGCTGGTTTACGACAATAAAGTGGCACGATACTTTTGTTATATTATTGGAACTCGCTAGTAGGAATCTGTTAAACCTAACAAGCAATCTCAGGAGTTGTGCCATCAATTATGGAAGTACCTCGGAGCTTTACTTTTCTCAACAGATGTAATGCGAGACTTGGCCCTGTATCTGGCATCCCGAGACTGGATCGTGAACAGGAAGAGGTTGTTTATGCCTAAAAAGGAGGATGGATTGCCAGGGAAATGGGAGCATCGGAAGGAGACTTATCAGAGCAGCTTTACAAGAGGCAGCTAGAAAACGAGAAGTGCGGTATTCTGATCTTAAGAGTATTGAACGAGGTATCAGGCGCCATTTTCACGATGATATGTTGGAATGTTAATTCCAACTGCAGGTTGCAGGGCAGCGACGGACGTGGGCAACGATGGACGGCAA
>APFE031053930.1:0-15205 GCA_000404065.3 Pinus taeda
GGAATTCATCAAACCTTGAAATGTTGAAGGTGCATTGGTAAGGCCAAAAGGCATGACCAAAAATTCATAATGACCCTCATGAGTTCTAAACACTGTTTTCAGAATGTCTTTAGTCTTCATTCTGATTTAATGATACCTGGAACGAAGATCCAACTTGGTGAAGTAAATTGATACATGCAATTCATCTAGTAATTCATCAATGATAGGAATGGTTTTTTTTAGCTTCTGAAATGTCACAGAAAAAAAGTTATAGAGAAAATGCCACGATGACCTATTTGGAGCAGCGAAACCCTAGAATCCAAAGCTCTGATACCAAATGTTATGAAACCAGCTCAAAAAAAGATAGAAAAGATAGATCCCCGCCTTAGAATTCAGCCTCTTCGAGGGGGCAACCTCCTTTACATTACATAAATGAACAATTCTTGGATGATTCAAATGAAGAAACCTCCTTTATATATATAGGAGTCTAAGGAGCCACAATATAACCTAGCCGACCGAACAATAATAATATAAAGCCACAAAAATAACAATAGAGGGATTCTGTGGGGCATAGTAATATTAATAAGGGATACAACTGCAATAGTAATGGGGTAATCACTAGTATTATAGGGACCCAACGGAGGAGATTTTGGTTCTTCAGTTTCCCTGGTTTCTCCTCTCCCTTCATAGAGGTTGCTAAGGTTCCCTTCTTGCAATGATTTTGGGCTAGAATTCTCAATTTCTTGAAAATATTGCTCTTTGGTGTGACTATGCACCTCAGCAAAGCCTACAGATGGTGGTTTTGTGGCCTAAAGGGAACTAGTAGATTGTTTAGAAGTAACTTTTCTAGGCCCTACTGAAGGCTGATATTCTACTTTCTTAAGGATTTCGTCTATAAAGGTTGATCAGCCAAGGGTCACCGGCCCCTTAGCTTTATCAGGCTTGGGTAGAGGTTTAGGATTCGTTTTTGGCTTTTTCTGCTTAGTCATGCACACAAATCAACTGCTAATTTCTACCCAAAGTAAACAACAACAAATATGCAGGAAAGTGGGCAGGGGAGTAGGGCTATTACATGCTCTGCACGCAGGTTCTTACCTTCCGTTTTTAAAACCCAATTCTCTCCTAGCAGGTTCTTACACTACTCAGGAAAAGAAAGAAATGACTACACTCTTCCCCGGCAACGACGCCAAAATGTCGAGCAGTAAAAAGGGTCTTTTTCACCTCTGTTTACCCTACATTAATTGGCAATCCAGGAACAATTTGTTATCTCAAAGAGTGTACTCAGTTTGAGGTGGTCATTTGTCAGAGTAATGCTAGTAGTATAGTGCTCTCAATACAAGAGTAAACAGATGCTTGGAATGAAATCTACTCGCAAAAAGAAACCTAGGACTCAAATCATGCGTTTAGAAAGCTACAACAATTTATCAGTCAAGGGTACAGTAACAGTAACTCTTCTCTCTGTAAACTGATGCAATCAGGATGGCACTCAAAGGAAGGATCATCAAACTGGGAACTAGACAACGTATGTCGATGTTCACTACAGTCTCAGACCTTCTGCACACCAAAGCAATGATGATCTTCAAATGACAAGAAATGGAACAACAACTATCTCTATAAACATGAATGAACAACGAAACCTTAACCTACGAGATGAATGCAACAATAATTATAATCTACAGGAATTAAGCAATAGCCTTTGAATTGAACAACAAACAGAAATGGAACAGCAGACTATCAGAAATAAAGTATGGAACAACAACTTAAATCTGAATGTATAGCAACCCAAGTTAAACACGCGACACACCTAACATTAAAAGGAACAGTAATTTGAGCTTCGATACAATACACATGAATCACAACTATAAAGTAACAACAATTGTAATGGAACAACAATCCCAAATGAACAACAGTCACAATTTAAGAATAAATCATACAGTAGTACCGATTTAGGAACATACAGCGCAGTTAATCTGTAATCGAATGGCAATCTGTAAGGAACAACAATGTTATATCAATTGTCAAAAGGAACAACAATGTGATACAAAGTTAGAATGATAACATAACATTCCTATTGCAGATAACAATAGTATTTAGTCGAGTATATATAACAGAGCTGATATGTAAAACAGTAAAGCACGTCAGATTACTGAACAGAGTAAATGGAAGAAATCAAACCACACATGAATCGGAAATATGGTACAGGAGCAAGTGATCCACCAGGGCCGAGCCCTTAGCCTTCAGGGATTCACTGCTTAAGGCTACTCCAGAATTAATGATAGAACAACAACCAGGTTTTTATATTAAAACATTAAACAAAGTTACAATGAATCGCTCTTCAAAGGCAGTCGATGATCAAAGTTCAAGTACCAGGGAAAATTTCATGAAAATAACAATAGTTCCCTCTCCCAAGCTAACAGTGCTACCCCTTCTTAAAACAGCCGAGCGACAATATCAAAAATGCAGAGGATTGTTAAGATAGCGATCCCTCAGGATCAAAGGATCCTGAGGGATTCGCCAAGCTGTTAGTTTGCAGTTATCCTCTTGTTCTTTTGCGTCGATTGGAGATCTCCTTTTCCTTTTTTTGGCTGTTACACTCTAATTTGGATCGCTTTGTTTGAATTCGGTTCTGTGCCAAAGGGACAACAGTTAACTTGGTCTCGTTCTTTCCTTCGGGATGACAGTATTTTGTTTTCTCGTCTTTTTGCATAGAAAAAGGGTAATTATTAGTTATTTCACATTACATATAAATATTCTAGATTTTATCATATTCTTTTGTCATATGCCTAGCTCATGATGTGAAAAGGTTGTGAGTTTTGAAGAAAAGATAACAAAGTAAATGAAAATAACATACCTTCTCCAGTGCTGAACAATAGTATGGATATATTTCCTACTTGATTAAGAATGGTATGTTTTGGTTTTCTTGGAGATGCTTTCACTTTAGCAAAACATTGAGTTATGAATTGGCATGAAAAAAAAGATGTCAAATACTTATACACAAGGTTAAAACCTTTATGAAAAGAGAATTAAAAAGAACCAAGTATCTTATACCAATAGGAAAACTTAGGGCCAAGTTTAGCCCAAGAGGGGGAGTATGTAGTGTCCCTTCTTGGTTAGTTAGTTTTGGTGACACCTGGAGGGTGATTTTGATGGAGTGTATAACGATTATATGTGTCAGAATTATGTATATGCTAGTACACTATAGACCTAGTTTGGGTCACATGGGTTTTGCATGCTTATGATAATATCTATGGTTGTGTATTTTGGTTAAGTGAATATTATTGATGTTTCCCTTTTGGCATCCTATTTTGACTTGGGTGTATGAAATGAATGATGGTCTATAAGTGCGACACATGAACAAACGCTGCTATGGGGAGTAGTTAACTAACCATAATATGGTTGATGATTTATGAATTACATGATTATGTATGCTTAACCATGTATTTAGCAGGAATTGGCAGGGAACTTAGTTACTTGTTGAGAAGGATGCTCAGATAATAAATGACGGTGGATGTCATGTATACCATAGGTTAAAATGTGATTGAATCAATTAATTATGAATTTTAGTGGTTGTGTTTAATAAACAAGGTTAGGATGCACGTAGGTATGGGGAAACAAGACCTTGCCAAAAAATCATCAGATGCATATGAGCTCACAACCAGTACCTAGGGGATTGAATGGAGATTCAAAGAAGCATAGATGAGAATCTATGGAAAAGATTAGGGCATGGAGTCCTAAATTTATGAAAGACCAAGGTGTGGTGTCTTGGATCTTTGCAATAGATGAAGGTGTGGAGTCTTGATTCTACTAGGATGCAGAGTCCTAGGTATAGGGCAAGGGCGCAGAGTCCTAACAAGTCGAGAGAGGTGCACAACTGGGGTGTGGAATCTCTATTCTTTGACTGAAAATAAACACCACTTGAGGGATTTCATCAACTAGGTGAATTTATTTAAGTTAAAATTTCACTTGAACTAATTCCAATTTGCCCACTTTAGAGGGCCATTTGAATAAAAATTATATTAAAATATTAATTACATATTTTTGAAAAATCAATAATAGAAAGTTTTCTATAAAGGACACATGGGGGGGATAAATAGTAGAGAATTAAAGTAATTAAATAATTAAGAAAAAATATGAGAGGTTGCCACCTCAAGGAGGGTGGTGAATAATATGAATTATAATAAATTAAAAATAAGTTAATTTTTGCATGAAGGTGGTGAGGTGTCACTCCACTCAATGCTTATAAATATTGAAAGAATTTCCCCATGGAGGGCGGATACCAGGAAGAGCAGGGAGATGCTGCCGAAATGACTAGTAAATTCTTAAATTGAGATGCTGCTGAAATGACTACTAAATTCCTAAATTTAAAATCCCAATAAATTTACCTAATTGATGGAAACTGAGTGGTGTTAGAGGAAGGTAATATATTTTCATTAGTTTTCCCAATGATTCTCACTATTGCTAAATGCAGTAGTCTATAACGCGACTTTTTGAAAGCTTTTCTGGCAGATCTTTCCGGCCAAAATCCGGCAGCAAATCATTGGAATCCCATGTTTGATAGCTAGTTTCTGCACAATCAATGGCTCCCAGGGGTTTTCCAGGGCGCTGAATCCAAATATGCAGTTAAAAAACCATTTTAACTGCTAAAAATCAAGATTTAACCTCATTTCTTCCGCCGGATTCCGTCACCGGAATCTCCAAAAAGTCGCATTATAGACAACTCCTTGCTAAATTTGGTATTGTTTGTGACTACTAAATTCCTAAATTTAAAATCCCAATAAATTTACCTAATTGATGGAAACTAAGTGGTGTTAGAGGAAGGTAATATATTTTCATTAGTTTTCCCAATGATTCTCACTATTGCTAAATTTGATATTGTTTGTGAGCTCATAGGGCTCGGGGGTTCCTATTATGGTTGGGTGGTAAAAGCGACTCATTTGTTGGAGTTGGCAAGCTGAACTTTTGAACAAAGACCACTGAGTATTAGGTAAAATTTCTAGTTTGTTATATTTTGCTTTAATTAACCTTTCTTGGATGAAGATGTAGTTAGTTTACCTTTTAAATAGTTCTTTTCATTCTAAAAGATCTGATCATTGTTTTTGTTTTAACCAATCGGTGAATAGAATCCCCAATTAGTATTTCTTTCATTTAAATGGTAGTGTTAATTATAGTCCCTATGTCTTCTATCCATTACAAGTGTAGTGTTCTATTTTCAGTTTGCAACTATTTGATTTATTGTACATTTTTTCTTATGAAATCATATATTGAAGCAAGTTATTATTTTGTTAATTTTTGTTGAGAAATACTATTTTCAGTTTGCATCTGTTGATTTATTGTAAAAAATTTTCTTATGAAAACATATATTGAAGACGAGTTATTATTTTGTTAATTTTTGTTGAGAATGAAAGGAGGATTACAATTTAAGGTAAAAAAACAGGTAGAAGAAAAACAAAACCATGTCATGTAAATTATAATTGGAAGAGACGATGTTCATATTCGTATTCTCTCACAAGTCTTGTTTCATAGTTTCAAAGTCATTGTTTTGAAGGCACCATGCACATTGTTTCCGCTTGTTTTCTTTGAAATGTAACACTTATTACTTTTGGAGAAAAGAAAGTATTCTTAACACTTATTCATTTTGCAAAAAAAAAAAAAAAAAGATATGTATTTTCTTAATTACTTTTTCTTTTTACCAATGTCAATGAGCTAATTTAGAGTGTTGTATCATTAAATGCAATGGTGGATACTTCTTTTAGTTTGATGGGTGTATATATTGGTGTGTTACATTTACCTTGGTGAATGTGTGATATACCTATTAGTTTGTGAGATAAATTAGTGCCGTAAACTTTGTAACTTTTACTAGAAAATGTAAATTAGTGCGGTAATATTTGTAACTTTTACTAGAAAACGTAAATTAGTGCAGTAATCTTTGTAACTTTTACTAGAAAACGTTACGAGATAAATTAGTGTGGTAATCATTTAATATAAAAAGTTGATGATTCCTCCCTTTGAAATATATAGATTGAAGTTTTCATTATTGCCAAACGTTACGAGATAAATTAGTGTGGTAATCATTTAATATAAAAAGTTGATGATTCCTCCCTTTGAAATATATAGATTGAAGTTTTCATTATTGCCAAAAGTATTGGTTTCTGAAAGAAGTTAACCTTGGTAAACTTTGTAAATTTTACTAGAAAACGTAAATTAGTGCGGTAATATTTGTAACTTTTACTAGAAAACGTTACGAGATAATTAGTGTGGTAATAAAATTTTTATGATTCCTCGCTTTGAAATATATAGATTGAAGTTTTCATTATTGCGAAAAGTATTGGTTTCTGAAAGAAGTTAACCTTGGTAATATTTTATAATGTTGGTAATATTTTATAACCTTGGTAATATTTATATGCATTCTTGGCAAATGAGACTTTATAATTTATCCATTTGCATTAGGTAGTTAAAATTTTTTATTTTATCAAAATAATATTTAAGTCTTTCTGTAGGTTGGCAAAATATACTTTGATTTTGTTTCATGCAACATGCAATTGTAATAATAAGAATCTTTATTTCAAATAGTACAAATTTTGGGAATTAAGACGAATCACTTATGGACACCATGGACACCATACTCTGGTATCCTTCTCTGACAAGGATGTGGAAGTTATTCGAATATTACATTGGATTTATTTTACTAAGCTTGAGATTCAATGACATCGTCTTATTTTTCATGTGTTTAAAGTCATATAAATATTACCATATTATTAAGTAATTGAAATTTTATATGATTTATTAAGTATTGGAAATTGTATCTTACCTTATAAAAACTAAAAAAAGAATTATGTTGGATTTTTCCTTTAAGAATATATATATATATAAATATATTATATAAATATATATAAAATATATTATAATATAATATATTATATATATATATATTCCCTTGTAATATTTTGCATGTAAAGCTATGTTATTGATGAAAAATTCTTAGAGTACATAAAGATTAATTTTAGTTGTTTGGGGTAAATATGAAAACTAATTAGGAAGTAAGATAAATGGATTTGAAATTAGAAAGATTATTCAACTTGTAATACTAGAGATTTAAGAAGAAAGTATTATAGTGGGGTCAACGATATATGAGCCAAAAGAATTTCCATCACGAATAAAAATCTCTAACAATGATGTCAATAAGTAAGTTATTGAGAAGAGGAAATGGAAATGAATCCCCATGCTTTGATCATTTAATGGTTTCATAATGGTATCAAATATTTCTAAAATGATGGAATTTTATATTTAAAATATAGGATATGGAAATGAATCCCCATGCTTTGATCATTTAATGGTTTCATAATGGTATCAAATATTTCTAAAATGATGGAATTTTATATTTAAAATATAGGATATTGTTGCAAAGATTTTTTTTTCAAATGAATGGATCAAATGTTAATATCTAAACTTTATGTTACATGGAATGTGTTATCACAAAAAAATGATCATTTAGCCATAACTTAATAGATGGATCAAAGTACATTATGTATGGCCAATTTTACCATAGTAAAATTGCTTTCACTATAAGAAAATACTTAATAAACCACATTTGTTAAGTTATTAATGGTTAAACCCATAAAGAATAATTAAATAAATCATTTTTTATTTATTTAATTATCTTCTAGGAATAATTAATTAAACCATTGTTTAACTAATATTCTTTGTCATATTTGACCCAATCATGAGAAATAATTAGATAAATCATTATTTATCTTATTTTTCTCTAGGAATAATTAATTAATCATTATTTAGTTATTATTCCTTGTCAAGTTTGACAAAATCCTATAGGAATACTTAAAACAAATCATTATTTGTTTATTATTCCTTATCCACATTCCTTGAGATGATAAATAAATCATTTATTTGTTTATTATTTCTAAATAAAAGTATTTAACCAATTTAAATACTTTTTTCCCTCCAACCAAATATAATAAAATATTCCAAACGGTTAATTCTAGAATTTGGTTAATAATATTTTATTATTTCCATTATTAGAGAATAACCTAATATTTTGTTATAAATGGGAGGGTTTTAGATTTCACTTTTGATCATTTTCATTGTTGCACTCACTATTGCAGCTCTAATTATTACCATTATCGCTCAGCATTTGTCTTTTTCATTTGAGTTCCCATTCAGCTCAAACATTTTGTTTGTTGGGTTTACACATTGTAGAGGAGAGAGAGACTCCACAAAGCTAAAGATATTGAGGATAGCTAAGAATCCATCCCACAGAGGGGGACTAGTAAAATTCTTTGTTCCCTTCACAGGTGTCATCTAATAAAATATATTCTTTATATCTGGTTTCCATGGGATTATTGGAGTTATTTGCACTCATTTTCTTATTCCATTTTGTTGTTAAACTATTTCTGTTGAATAGATAAGAACTTTGGCAGGTTTTGTTTCTATCATTTGTTATAGATCCACATTGTTTTAAAACCATTTTTACAGTTGAGGCTATTTGTCATCCACAGTCTAAAGTGGTTTCTTTTCGTACACCTTTGAGAAGAACTCTACTTAACAGATGGCAACTCCACTGCATTTTTAATTCCAATTTGGAAACTTGGGTGACCTTCAGTTATCAGCTTAGGGTTTTTCTTTTTTCAGTCTCTTAATGTTTTTTTACTAGAATTAAAACCCTAGATCAATCAAATTTATAACCTCCAAAAGTTTTATGGTTATTTCAGGTGACCGGAACCAACCACAACAGAGACGACACATTTTTTTAAAACTTGCCGCCCAAGAACCAAGAAGTAGAAATCACAGTTTTCAAGCCAAACCTTGCGCTATGGACGTCTAGAACGCACTTCCACGGCCAAAAAGTGTGATATGAGCCTAAAACAGATTCGTACCTTCGATTTTAGGGTTTTCTAGGATTTATTATTATTATTATATGGGTCTTTCCAAGAGCACTCTGCTGGGTTGGTTGATGACTGTCTTAGCTCGATTAGGCCTTAATCTACTCTGTTTTTCTCATCAGAGTGTAATTTTTGTTATTGTTTGTTAAACAGACATGGTTAGGGGAACAAATAGGAAAGATAAAGCATGCGTTGCTATTTTATTAAAAATTTGATATACATTTATAGTACATTTGGTGACCGTTGGGATTCAGATCCCAAGGTCTCTTGGACTGCTTTGTCCATTCGGCTTCCACGCTAACCCTTTAGGAATTAGGTGTCCAACATTCCCCCCCTTAATCCGAAGGGTTATGTATGAGTCCAAGAAAAGAGCTGTAATACAAAATGTGCAATAATGCATCGCAGCACTAGGCTGAATGTGCTCTATGAAATGTTGGTAAAAAAGGGCGGTGGTTTAAGGATAGCCACCAACACTGGAACGCTTAGTGCGGAACTCTTCCAAAACTGGAAAGAAGCTAGAGTCTTCTGCTAGAGGAAGTGATCCTATTGTTTTAAAGAGGGAAACCTTCAACCATAAAAGGGAGGCCTCACCCCGCATAAAAGGTAAAACTTCAACCTGAAAAGGGAAGTCTCAACCTGTGATGGTTTAAGGATGACCAACAACTCTGGAATGCTTATGCAATTCCTGGAACTCTTCCAAAGCTGGCAAGAAGCTGGAGTCTTCTGCTAGAGGAAGTGTTCTCAATTTTTTTCTCGGAACTCTTCCAAAACTGGCAAGAAGCTGAAGTCTTCTGCTAGAGGAAGTGTCCCACATCGCCAACTGAAGGCATGTCCACGGGCATCTTTGTCTCTGGCTACAACTTTGAAACTGGTGTGGCAGGTTGTGGCTCAGGCTCGCTTGATGTGGCTTTGAAGCTTGTAGATGACCATCATTTCCCCCCCTGTCAGATACAAGGTGAGAAGATGGAGAAAACTCAACTGAAAGACTGTTCAATATTCTGGAACAAGTTCTGACATGTGTTTGGAATATCTTCTTGGCTGTTGATGCCCATTGCCAAGAAGCGATCCATCCTAGATGAATCTTTGTTCTTGCAGGACGTTTGTTGCTGAAGCATCTATGTGAAGAATGACTGGTTTTATGACAGTGCTTACATGGATGAAGATCAAAACAGTGATCTTTCAGATGGCCAACTCGATCATAGTGTTGGCATTTCACGATCTGTTGTTGTTTTTGCTGCTGTGGAAGAGGGGCAGAGTCTGGAACAGCTGACGCTGAGCTATCATAAGGAGCAGGTGAACTGTCATTAATGAAACCAGCACTCTGAAACTGAATGGGTTTTGAGTAGTCTGGAATATGAAAGGACAAGTCCTTGTCATATCCAAGACTAGTTCTGTGCTTGTTGTGGACAAGCTGCTCCCAAGGTCTGATGATGGGCTTGGGAAGTGCAGACTGAGTTTCTGCATCTGCATGTACAACTGCTGCTTTATTTGAATGAACAAGAACATTATTGACTTGTTGTTTATGGGAGTCTGTTTCAATCTTCTGAACAGAGACAGGTTCAGAATGATGACTCCACTGCTGTAATTCTGCTCGTTGAAGCTGAGATTCAAGCTCCAAAAATTCTATTTTTTCCTGTGTATTCTGCAGACATGCTTTAATGTCACAAAGAGTGTTCTTGTTGATTTTAACTGTGTCTTCGATAGTAGATTGTATCAGATTTTTGAGAAACTCTAGTACACCACCAATTAGAGTCATTTTCTCCAATACAAACTGACACTTTAAAATTTGTTCATAACTATGACCCAATATTACTGCAAGGTATTCTCAAACTTTGTTCTCCCAGAAAACTACAACAATCAAGTGATATTATTTCTTGAGGAATGAACCAAAAGCAAGATTTGAACTCTACAAGTATTCTCCAAATCCACATACAATAAATCTTTGTCTCCGAATGCCCTTTGAGAAAGCTCTAACAGTAAAAGTTTCTTCTCGTGATGCCCTTTGAGGTCGCAGAGAAAACTCTAACAGTAAAAATTGCTTCTCTTCGAAGCCTTCGACGAGCTTCTGATGAAACAGGCTACAATATTTTGGCCTTAATTGGTGTTTTGGTTTACATAATTTCCTTCTCTCTTGGTGTAGGAGCTATTCCAGAGATCCTTCCTGTTAATGTAAAGGGCATTGGTGGTAGTATTGCAACTTTAACAAACTGGTTGACTTCTTTCCTTTTTTTTTTTTTTTTACAAAGAAAACTATCACACCCTTTTAACTCCCATAATAAAACTTGTATGTATACAACATATGAATCATTTTTCAAAATCAAACTTCATAAGGATAATTCATGTGTTTAATATGACTTCAAATAATATTGTCTTTCAAACTTTACGAAGGGCTTTGACAAAAAAAATATCCATTTCACCTTTGCATGTTTCGACCTTCAAAGGACTGCCTTGGTCCCTTTTGAAATGGGACTTGTCACGGCCACTCTTGTGATGTAATAGACCGAACACTCACCTCACTTGCAGATTCCAACAAAATGAAAAATCAACAAATTACAACAGCATTTACTGTGAACAGTATTCAGTTTGCTGGGACAGGTCACCAGATTCCAACGTCGCACTCCAGTTCACCAAATTTTGTACGGACTGTACTGGTTCGGGTGGCTTGGCACATAACAGACCTGCTCGAACTGGTTACTGAATGTGAGCAGACAGATCACAGTAAACTATAACAGGACTGGAATCTCCAAGAAAAAGAGCACAATGACAAAACAACACAACAACACTCTGCATACTGCAAACCAAAAGTAGCATCTGGGCGTAGAGCATAAGCTCCAATCTCCTCCCCAGTTTTTTTTTTCACTACAACTTACAGGCCTGCATGAAATTTACAAGGCCAAGTGGCATCTCGCCTCCAACAAACAGCTGAAACAAATAAATAACACTTCAAGCACGCAGCTACAACTACTTAATTGCATTAACAAATGAAGAAGTCGAGTGGATGTTACTTTTGTTCATGTGTAATGTGTCAAATGGAGAACTCAATGAGAAGAGTGTATTCATGGTGGATGCCATCGTTGTAAAGTTCAAAGATTTCAGATATAAGTAGTTTTCCAACTCTGTCCTATGCAGCCCTATGAGGGTTCCTCATTAAATATACAACTACACTGAAATCCGAATCTACTTTTATGAAAGGAATATGTCGTAGGTGATATGAGCAACAGTCTTAAACATACTGTCTATCACCAACTACTCTTAAATATACTGTCTATCACCAATTACTAATTGCAGTCTTGAATGTCCCCTCCAATATTTTCTCCTCATCTATCACACACCAATACTGGTAAACGCAAATGGTCAGACCAGAGTTATAACAAAAGTATTACACATTATAAACAACCAGCAGTGAATTGACGAAATAGCGCAACCATGACACTGCATTTAAATCCTTTGAAAATGGTAAATCCTTCACTGAAGACTTTTCCATGAACTTGGACATAAACAAGTGCCAAGACACAAATATTGCTACCAAATTATTTTTTTTTCTCTGCTCGCTGGCATGTTACTTGTTCCAAAATGGTCAGCGGGTAAAATCTATGCGCGCTGTGGATCGTTGCGATATAGGAATTACATGTATCAATATAGTAAGTGCAGATGTTTACCAAAGTACTTCGCCTTTAAAGATGCGTTAATGAGATGATAAAACTCAGCCTTTCTCCTAGACAGCGACAGAATTCATGTGAAGGTTCCAACAGATTAGTGATACCAGCTCCTCTCGCGCTCTGATACCAGCTACTCCTGCATTCAATAGCAACTGCAGTATTATTGTTCTCTTCATGCTGACCACATTGTGTCCTGAAAGAGCAAACCAGAATGAGCAGGGAAACTGCAGCGACAGCTACAATGGCAACCACTCCTCCTACGAGAAATGGAACCGGAGAATTTTCTCACTGATGGGTAGTATTACTGGCCGAGTTACCCACCATATAATTGTATCCCATCATTATTCCAATGCTCAGAATTCGATTTCTCAACTGCAAACCAAACAAGTCTATACCAGCTCGGAAAGGAAATCCCTCCAATTTTGTCATTTCGATTTCATATTAACACTTGTTAAAAGATATAGCTATGCCGTTCAACATGTGACATTTCTTAGGAAACATTCATTGCCTAGAATAATCTTCACAATTTTCACGCAATGGTTTGATCCTTCATATCTCAAGCATATCACATATTTTAAACCAAAGCACACAATGATACCTGTACCTTTACTGTTATTATTCTCATACCATACCGCAATTCTCATTGCAGGTTCTCATTGCAGGTTCAGAATGCGTTATGAATGACAAGTTAGAGGCGTTATCATAACAGACAGCGGCGCCAGAGGAGTCAGGTACGCAGTCTTTAGGCAGGTACCACAGTAGACAGCACCAGCAGAGGAGTCAGGTACCAGTCTTCAGGCAGGCAAATGTTACATTCAGAATACCATTTCTCATTGCAGGTGTTGCACGCAATTCTCATACCAGACCTTGTCAGGGTAAACAGTACGCAGAGAATAACGTCTCATTGCAGTTTCTCATACTAGGCAATGCAGAATTTGCAGGTTCTCATGTCAGGCTTCAACAGGCAGGCCAGCACTATTCAAGGCAACTACACAGGCCACACATCATGGCTCTGATACCATGTTAAACAGACATGGTGAGGGAAAACAATTAGTAAACATAAAACATGCAGTACAATTTTTATTCACAAAAGATGTACATTTATAGTACAATATGGTGACCGTTGGGATTCACATCCCAAGGTCCCTTGGACTACTTAGTCAGTTCGGCTTCCACACTAACCCATTAGGATTAGGCGTCCAACAGAGATGTCAAAAGGTGGATCTGTTGCTAATCATTTAAATGATTTTAATACAGTTACAAGTCAATTAAGTTTTGTAGGGGTAAATTTTGATGATGAAGTTAGGGCATTGTTATTTCTGTGCTCATTGGAAAAAAGTTGGAATGGTTTAGTTATGGCCATTAGTAACTCTGTCTCTAGATCTAGTACTTTAAAGTTTGATGATGCTGTCAGTGCAATTCTTAGTGAGGAAATGCGACAGAAAAGCTCTGGTGAGACATCAGGTAATGCTTTGACTGCAGAGACAAGGGGAAGAAAAATGGAAAGAGGAAAGAGCTCAAGATATCGCAGTAAGTCAAGAAAAGGTAGATCCAAGTCGAGATCGGGGATAGTGTGCTAGAAATGTAGGAAGAAAGGACACCTGAAGAAAGACTACAAGTCTCGAAAGGGAAAAGAAGGAGACGTGCAGTAAGAAACTAATCATGAAGTGAATGTAATAGGTGATGTGTTGCAAGATGCTTTGATTCTTTCACTAGAAAATATTATTGATGCCTGGGTGGTAGATTCAGGGGCCTCATTCCATGCCACACTTGATAAGAAACATTTTCATGATTATGTTCAACGAGATTTTGGACAGGTTTGATTAGGTGATGATAAACCCTGTAAAATCGTTGGAATGGGTATAGTTCTCATAAAACAACAAAATGGAAATCAGTGGCTATTGAAGAAGGTAAGGCATGTTCCAGATCTAAAGAAAAATCTGATTTCAACAGGGCAACTGGGAGGTGAAGGTTGCGTAAGTACTTTCATAGATAAAACCTGGAAGGTCACTAAAGTATCCCTGGTAATAGCAAAAGGAGAAAAGGTTGGTACATTTTATTTATGCAATGGTATTTCTAATTTTTTTAATGCTTTAACCTCTACAAGAGAACATACGACATTATGGCATCATAGGCTTGGGCACATGAGTGAGAAGGGGATGCAGATTCTTCACTCAAGAAATTTGTTGGCAAGTTTGAAGCATGTTGATTTAAAATTCTGTGAGAATTGTGTTTATGGAAAACAGAAGAGTTAGATTCCTTAAAGTTGGGAAAGAAAAGAAGAGCGAAAAATTAGAGCTTGTGCATGTAGATGTATGGGGACCTGCTCAGGTATCATCTCTTGGTGGCTCTCATTATTATGTTACTTTTATTGATGATGCAACTAGAAAAACCTGGATTTATTGTATTCGAAATAAATTTGATGTATTTGATAAAATGGAAAGCTTTGGTTGAAAATGAGACAGGGAGAAGGTTGAAGTGTCTTAGATCAGATAATGGAGGTGAATATTGCAACAAATAGTTTGATAGGTATTGTTCAAAGAATGGAATTCACAGAGAGAAGACAGTTCCAGGAACACCACAAGAAATTGGTGTGTCAAAAAGGATGAATAAGACAATCATGGACCGTGCAAGGTGCATGAGATTGCATGCAGAATTGCCTTTACAATTTTG